>APFE030917046.1:20557-95628 GCA_000404065.3 Pinus taeda | reverse complement strand
GTTTTTTTTTTTCTTTACTATATATTTAATTACATGATTTGTGAGGTTTATGTGGCGCAAGAAAATAGGAGGGGAAAAATAAGTTTATGGAGAGTAGAAATTTTTTTGGGGTAAGTTATGAGAGGTATAAGAAAGATTCATTGTATTATCTTAGTCTCTAATATGAGACTAGAGAAGCCATTTTTTTTAAGCTTGGCATGATTACATGTTCATCATGTCCAATATATCAGGGGGAATTGAATCATTGGCTTCACATCAAGGAGTGTCTTAACAAAGCACCCATTCATCGTGTATCCAAGACCCCTTGGACAAGAGGCCAATTATTTTGATTAAATAAATAAATGAATAAATCAAATTATGATTTAGCTCCTATTATTGAATAATCATCTTTATCTTATTAAATTATTTACTTTGATTTTAAAACATACTTTCTATTTTACACAACCATTAAATTTTTATGAATAAACGTGGCTTTAGAAATAAATAAATTCAATTTAACTCACAAGTACAATTTATAGTGATCCTCTCCTCTCCTTTGGATACAACATTCTCATTGAACAAGTTGGTAGCTTCATAGTCATGAACAACCTACATACATTAAATAAAATTTAGTACTATCAATTCAAATCAAAATAAATGAGTCCTTGAGAAAACAAAATTATCTTACATAAAATTAAATTAGTTGAAAAGATTAAAACTCACATATTTTGTATCAAGTGGGTGTGTGGGTGTGTTGTGTTTGAGTGGATTGTTATATAGAAATAGATTACACTACTCTTACTTTCTATAATAGATTTTTTAGTTTATTTTCTAGTCTAATTTAAACTACAAAAAGCCACACTTAAATATTATTTTGCATTTAAATAAATTTCATCCTAACAAATCTCATAGACATGACAATGAAATGTAAAACCCCGGAACTAGAAAACCATTTAAACTATTAATTTTATTTTATTTTTATTTTATCAAAGCAAAATATTTACTAACATAACAAGTGATTACAATATCTCTTCCTTAAAGCCTCTTTCCACGAGAATTAATTATATAAAAATCTATATATTATATATATATATATTTACATAACTATATACATACATATATAAAAGGGTAAAATTTTAAAATAAGTATATGTATTGTAAATTTTAAATATACTTATTATTAATGATAAGCTTAAAAAAGTGAAATATAGTTAAATACTTATTAAATTTAATCACTGGTTTTGATGAATGAAGTTAAATCATTTATATAAAACTGGAGGAATGCGATATATTTATATAAGATTTCAAATAAATTTTATTAAAAAATCAAAAGAAAAAACATATAAATAGCAAAAGAGAATTTTGACTTTTTAAAAGGAAAGATAAATATATTCAAAATTAAGTTAAAAAGTAAATATATTCGAATTAAGTTCAAAAATGAGTTAGGAAAAAATAAGTAAATACAGATCCAAAGACTCGGGATCAATTTAATAAGAGATACTTTAAATAAAGTAATCTTTGATCTCGTGGAAATGTCTATTTTGAAGATTTACACATGATATCTAGATTCTACGAACTTAAAAACCACTATTTGATATTTCAAAATGGTTTTGCAAGATTTACATACAACAAATATGCATGCATGTGCACCTACACACAAAATTCAAAATATAATCTTAGAAAAACTTAAGGATGGACACAATCAAAGAAAATAAATAACACAACATGATTCTTTTTCTATTAATTAAATTAGAATTTGAAATTCTAGTACATGAAAATTCCAATAGTTCTTGTTGCTATATCATTTAAAACTAAAACCAACAACTATTAAAAAATAACGCAAAGTTCTTTCTCATAAGTTACTATTAGTCTAAGTCTTAATTTGGTTTACATTCAATATGTAAAAGTTGAGCGAGTGTCCTTCAAAGCCAAGAATTATGGGCTATTTTTTTTCTTACACTTTCCACACAATTCTACTTAGTGAGTTCAGGTTGGAATTGTATTCTTTGATTCTTTATTCTATTCTATCATATTCTTTTACTTTACATTTACTATGCAAATTAGCAATCAATATCTCTTTCTAAGCCAAAAATGATGAATTACCTTGTTTTCTACACCTTCCACACAAATGTTCGGCAAGCTCAATATGAAAGTGTGTTTTTACATTCTCTTTCCTCTTCATTTTCATCTTCTACTTTCCTTATTATTCACTTATCTATTATGACATATTCACATTGTTCTATGAAATAGTTCTCCTCTATGGTAATTCTACCCAGCTAACAATAAAAATATGTCCTCCTTCTTGTTCTCCACTTTTATTCTTCATTCTCTTCTTTTTCTCCAATGTGAGTAACTCTTTTTCCCTGAGGGGACATATCCCCTACTTACTACATTTTATTTTCCTATCTACTATTCTTTTGTGCTAGTAACACTATTTATTGAGAGAATTATAAGTCACCCCTCCTCTATTATTCACATATTCTCTACTTTATATCCTCCTCCTTTATATTTTTTTTGTCATTTTCCCTCTTGTAACTCCATTTCTCTTATATGAATCGATGCATGATTAAATCCATTGTTCACATCTTATTATCCCATTATATTTATATTCAAAGACCTTATCTATTGAAAATTAATCTTATCCCCTAAAACACTACCTAGTGGTGTAACCTTTAAACCATTACACTTAAGATGCTCAACCACCCAATATGAGCCTATTTTAGAAAATCATGTGGGCATTGACCTTGGATGCCCCATCTTGTAATACCCCTACTTGACGGGTTGATGTAAATATATGTACATAGGATAATTAGGTTTGTTAGCCAAAAACATGTGAACAATAGGTTGGTGAGCCGAGCTTATTTTGGGGGTTGCGTGCCCATGTATATACATGTATACATGTTTTGGAGCCACCATTCTCATGGATATGTTCCTTAATGGTAGTGAAGATCGAGAGCCTGGAAATGTAATTATGATTTAAATTTTGTACATATATTAATAAAATAAATGATTGGTTGTAGGCCATATCCACAAAAAAGAGTATGGAGGGTACTCAACACCAAGAAGAAGGGGCAACAATCCTGATGTGATGTTTCATGCTGAAAACCCCTAGGGATCACATAGCTTCAGAGGGTGCCAGATGGAAAGATCAAGCCATGCATATATAAAGTGATTTTTTTTCTTGTAAATGAATTCATTTAGGGAATTATTTAGTGGTTTACTAGTTAGTAAGTCAGGTGCTTCTTGTAAATGAATTCATTTAGGGAATTATTCAGTGGTTTACTAGTCAGTAAGTCCTCCGTCAGGACTCTGTAACTAACTGAGGTATGGTTATTAAGTTAATAATGTCATGGATTGATCTGAATTGGATCATCATATTGTTTTTCGTCCATCTCTATGCATTCAGAGTGGAAAAGTGGAAGAATTACCTCATGGGAGTTTTTTTACCGACAAAACTGAGTTTGGAAAAAACGAGGTCATAAACTTTCCAGGAGAATTTTGATGCATCAAATGAAGTTTTTTATAGGTAAAAATTTATCACTATAGCATGTCACCCTTTCATGTTGTTCTACACATAGATATCTTTCCAAATAGTGTAAGAAGCATTTCAATAGGAGTATGTGTGCAAAAGTTATGTCACTCAGAAGTTGACCTTCCTGTTTTCACCACCATGGTTCAAGAGGATGCTATGTCAACCCCCTTTATTCACGGAAAATGGGCTAGCCATATGTTTTTGATGTAAAAAACTCAAGAATATTCTATATTGTAACTCTAGTTAAGAGTTGATGTCAAACTTAACCACTAGTAGCCTATCAAGTTGTGTTATAAACGGGGCCATTAGGAGGAAGAGGCATTCCATTCCTTCGAGAGAATTTTGTTCCACAGATGAGAAAATCTAGCCCAAAGAGATAGGAGGTAGATAATAGAGAGAGTATTTGTGCATTGCATCATCTCAAGGGCCACATGCACTACTTCTTTGTACATGCAACCTTATTTTCCAGACATAGAAAGAGAGTGAAGCGACCTCACCTTACAGTTGGGTTTTCTCTCGAAAGGGTTTCCTAGAGAATATTTTGTGTCTTATGTGTGTGTGTGAGCTCATTTTTTCATTCTCTAATTTTTTGCATAATTTCTATTCACACACATGCACTAATTACAGTTAAATTTACAGATCTAGAGTTTTAATAAACCTATAATAGTGTAGAATTTCAAATTTCTAATATAATATTGTTAAATTTGTTGTGATGAACTATCCAGTGGAATATCCCCAAAAGTTTACAAATCATGGATGATGCATTTTAATGAGATATTGGGTGGCTCTGCTTTATGGCTTAGGAAACCACAAATTTCTGGTGGAATTTGATTCTTGGTGACTAGTCAATGAGTCCTATGCTTGAACTTTGTAATAGACTGGGAGTTATTATCATTTGGCCTAGAAGGGTGATTAAAAGCCCCAGATAGTAGAAATATCATAGAGGTGTCGACTGAGACCATCCAAAACTATTTGTAAGGCACGTTGGGAGGTGGCAAACACCAAGGAACTGTTAGCTATAGAGAAAGGTTGCTCCACCTAGGTGCAAGTTTGGGGATGTGCGAGCTTATGGTTGGACACTGAGTCTACTTGGGTTGGTACCTTGGCTGGAGTACGGGGTGTGATACTTGGTGAGTAGATTGTTTCCTTAGGATTTGAGGCCCCAGCTTAGGAGTGACCCACACTTGAGAGCTTATGAACTATGTTCTCTATGGTTGGGTGTGACTTGGAAGGCCTACAACCAATTTCCTTTTCAGATAAGTGCTTATGTGCTCTTTAATTTTTTATGTGATTTCTTGTAAACCCTATTTCTGGGTTAGGGATATTTAATTTAATTATCATGCATGTTATTTATTCCTCTATGTTTAACCCTAATTAAATGTGTGAACAATTATTATTCTAATTATTGTGCATGGCATTAATTATGCACTTTAGTTCTACATTTCATTACTAGAAAATATAATTTGTTTATTTGTAGGAATAGATAAAGGGTGTGGTAATGTTGATATTAAAAATGTTTAAATAAATTGGGCTATTTAGGGTTGTAACCGAGGGCCACTAGGTGTGATGCCCTAGTTGGATGGATTAAATTGATCAGTCATGAGTTGGAGTTGTTATAAGAAGCTAGAAATGGGTAGAGACATGGAACCATTGTATCAAAGTTTTGAATTAATGGGGGAATTTCATAGTTTCTATATATGGGTATTATGTGATGTCACCTAGTAGGAGGTTGAGGATGTTACAAGATAGTATCATATTCTAGGTTGTAGCACTAGGCTTGCATGGGATAAAGAATTTTTACAAGAAAATCTAAATATTTTTTATCGAGTGTTTGACATAATTTTTGTGGATGAGAGTGGAAGAATTTCTTAATTCAAGGATAAATCCATAGGAACGGTACCTATATGGGGATTATATCATGTTATAGGTTTGGAAATTGTTAAATCATGTGCAATATTTTAGTAGAAATTTTCTAAAATTGCACGAAAAAAGAATATAGGGAGACAAGGAAATATTATATCAGCACTGTGTAATTTTTCATCAGTCACCTTGAAATCTGTTGTTAGTATCATGGTTGTAGGAAGGAAAAACCATCAACAAATTATTTCTAGGATACCATGAATCATAAAAATAATCGTCATATGCTCACTGGGGAAATTTCCATCAAAAGAAGAGTTCTAGGAGAGAAAAATACAATTATATATATAAATAAATTTAAAATCCATGCTGACATTAGCAATGAGGTGGATGGGTCACATATTAGGATGATGTCAGCATGACATGGCAGCTAACTTAGCATGGTGAATTTAAGGAGACGAGTGAGCAATATGAAATTCATTCATGGGAAATCAATCTAGGTTTTAGATCTTATCAGGAGTGAAGGGTGTTGTTAAATATTGTGCAAGTTACAACTTGATATTATATGTCGGTCACTCAATCAAAATTATCATGGAAATTAGATCCCATTGGGTGTGGGAGGCCCATTTGTTGTTGAGCATGTTGGAGCCCAATGGCCCAACATAACTATTGATTAGAACTTTCTAGAGTGATTCAATCTTATCAGGGCACAACTCTATATTATTGTTCATGCTAGTTAGGTGCATAATGAGTTTATGTTCGTTAGATTAATGGGATGAACATTGTTCAATTTATAAGAAAGTTAAAGGTTAGTCATTGTAGTGAGGGATAGGGGAAGTGGATCCCACAGTCAACCATGGCCATTTGATTTCTGCCATGTGGAAAGCCTAGGTAGGGCTTGTCATGCAAATAATTATAATAATGCATGGATGCTAGGTGTTAGGATAAAATATAGGAAAGATGGTTCACACCCAATGCAAACTAAGGGAACTAACTTGGTATAGATGGTTACCATCAAACGAATCTAGAGAAAGAAGATCATATGCAGGGAAACAATGATAAGTGATTATAGATGACATCCATATAAGAAGCTCATATGCAGGGAAACAATGATAGGTGGTTATAGTTGGCATCCACATTCTTGAAGATATTTATATAACATATTTATAAACAGATTTTTTAATTTCAAGGGAGTGAAACCATTGAAATATTTCCCTATTCGACGGAAAATCCACCAAATTCTATGGCAATTTACTTGTAGGAAATTTTTGAAGCCATAAAGGATGTTTTAGGTCGTGAAACTTATTGTATCTATTGTACCTATGGCACAATTGGCTAAAGGGAAAGGAGAAATAGCTCAGAGAGCCCTTTCTAATGATATATTACATTTATGAAATAGAGTCAATATGAAGGATTTATGATGGAAATAGAATGAAGAGCAAAATGGGGTAAATTGAAACTTTAAAAGGGTACAACTCAACAATCAAAACTCAGATTGGAATACAAAAGAAGTCAATGGAAATATGGGACTATATAATCCCTCCATGCAGTCATATTTGAAATTTTAATACGTGATTACTAAAAAAGGTGAGTTTAGAGTGATGTGAGAGAATAGGAGAAATTGAGAAAATACACCAAAACTTCATAGGGACATAAATTTCGACCAATAAGTTGAAATCAGGAAAACGAGTAGTAAAAAGGAAGCTATTGAGGAGTAGAACATACTCATGAACCAATTTTTTTTAATTGAAAACAAAATTCTAGCAGAACTCAAGGTGGAAACTACAAGGGTTTGAAAGACAAAATTAGTTAATGGGCTGGAAATTCCATAGGGCATAACTTTTAGCCCATATATTTGAATTGTGCAAGTAGATAGTCAAAATAAATTTATTAACGAGGAGAATATCTTGGAAGACCTAGAGACCAATTAAAGGGTGCTAATTTTGACAAAATTCCCTAGGGAAACCTACGGGAGGTAAGTAGAGGAAAAATCAAAATGAGGACCAAAGAGTCAAAAGATGTTTATAGAATTTATAGTGGGGAAGAAGCTGCTACGATTGCAAATGTTAACATGCACAATTTTAAGTCATAATCAAGTGGCCATGGAGTGGATAGGCTCAAAAAATAATAATTTAAAGGAGGTCATGAGAAGCTTCAAAATGGAGGTACTCATCTTCAAGGCTACTAATGAGAGGCTAGTAAAGGAGCACCAACAAATTAAGAACCAGATATTGTAAAGTATGAACAAAATTTAGAGAGAATTGGACCAAAAGATTGAGTGTACAAAAGCACATGAGTATGATGCTAGAATCAGGGAAAGAGGTGTTGGAAGCTTAACATATTCCAGGAGTGCTTCTGATGTAGGAGAATCTTACTCTTGAAATTGAAAAAAAAGATGAAACGTGGAAGGAATTAGATTCATTTATTTTATTAGTAAATTAGCTTTGTTTTACTTTAAAGGTTAGAAAGTTTAGATAGGAATCATGATAAAAAAAAAGAAACCTTATTCACTTTCGTGGATATAGATGGAAGTATTTTTTTTTATTAAGTTTAGTAAAATAGACTAGATTTGTAGGAGGAAAAATTTGAAGAAAGCTAAGACTTTGTGGAAAAAAAAAGGAGATTGGTACCTTTTTGGAAAATTCCAACTCATCCAAATTTTAGTAATGATAGAAGAATAATTAGATATATGATTATTTATGAATGTGAGTACTCAGTTTTTGAAATTTAGAAGAAAATAAAAAATATATGTCAGAAATTGGTTGAGGATTTTGAGAATTGAAAATGTAATTAGAAAGTGAGAATGAGTTAATGTTGCTTTCACACTCCAACCATTAATATTGTTGCAAGTTAGGCAAGTTCCAACATCAATTTTGGTATCAAAGCTACGACACATGGAAAAAAAGCTATAAAATGGCATTCCATGCTTGATGGGGAATGCGAGGTCGAAGGGGAAGACTAGTAGCTGATGTTGGAGATAGGGAGGAAATGAGATGTGTCAAAGAAAGGATAGAAGCCTTAGAGACGAATAGGCAAAGAGATCCAAAGACTCGAAACATCATCAAATATGAAGAAGAGTCTCTAGTAAAAGATGAAGAACATGCTAGGTGGCTTGCATAAATTAAATTGATGAGGTCAATGATTGGGGCTATTTCAAGGCCTAAAACAAAGATACCTACCCACAATCGTAGCTTGGAACTAGAAGAATTAATATATTGGATCAATGCTTTAGATAATTATTTTGAGTACGAGGAGGTAGTTGAAGAGAAACAAGTGAAGTTTGTTGTTACTATATTGAAAGGAAATGCAACTCTTTGGTGGGATGGAGTCCAAGAAGAAAGGAGATGAAAGAAAAACCTAAGATCAAAAGATGGAGTAGAATGGTGGTGAAGCTAAAAGGTAATTTTTTCCCAAAGATTACCAATTGTCTTTATTCAGGAAAATGTAAAACTTGAAACAAAAGTCATTGAATTTTAAAGAGTATATTGCAGAATTTTACAAGGTGAATATTAGAGTAGCATACATTGAAGAAACATTGAAAAGGTTTCCATATATATCAATGGGTTGTGGTTCGAGATCCTAGATGAGTTTAGCCTATTTTCACATAGAATTGTAGAAGATGCTTACCAATTTGCCTTGAAATTAGAGGAAAAAATGGCTAGAAAGAAAAGCCGAAGGAATAGATGGAGGAGTTATGTAAGGGGAAGAGGACAAACTAGCTACTGGGAGAAAAGTCATAATCCAAAGGAAGGAAAAGGTAGTTCAAGTAGTAAACCATCAAGAGGAGGTCAATAAATAGGAAGAACACCTTTCCCAAGAGTACATGGTCGAGGTAGAGGCTACCAAGTTCAATGTTACAAATGTGGGAAATTGGGACATATGTTGTGGGATTGTCTAGAGAATAATCCTACAAGCCAAAGAGGAGAAAACATAGAGAAAGAATAAGAAGAAAATGGACTTGCATTTATCCATGAAGAAACATTAGAGTTAGGAGTGTCATTATTGATGAATAGAATCTTAATTAAGTATGAAAAAGAAGTTAAGGAACCATCAAAAATAAAAATCTTATTTAGAACCACATGCAAATCAGGAGGCAAGTGTTGCAAAGTGGTGATTGACAGTGGTAGCACATATAAGTTAGTCTCTCTATAAATGTTAGACAAGTTGGGGCTACATAGAGTAACACATTACACACCTTAAAAGGTGTCTTGGCTGCAAAAAGGCCATCAAATATTGGTGAATGAGCAGTGTAAAGTGGAGTTCCATATTGGTAATTACAAGGATGAGGTATTATGTGATATAATGCCAATGGATGTGTGCCATGTGTTATTGGGAAGACTATGGAAGTATGAAAGGAAATCCATTCATGATGGCATGAGGAACACCTACACTCTTGAGAAAAATGGCCAAAAACATCTGCTAGTACCTTTGGAGGATGATGATCCGAAATAGGAAGCTAGTCCTAGTGTTGTACTTATGGACGATTTTACTTATTGGTAAGCCCAAGGTAATTCTTACCAGCGCAATTTTAAATGATTTCCGTGAAGAAGTCAAAGTTATGTTGGATGAGTTTGCAGATATAATTGTTGATGAGTTTCCAAATACGTTGCCTCCTTTTGAAAGCATCAGTCATCATATAGATCAAATTCTAGGGTGAAGTCTTTTGAATAAAGCAGAATACCACATGGCTCCACAAAAGAATAAGGAGATAAGGAAACATGTGCAATAGTTGTTGGACAAAGGGTTAATAAAGGAGAGATTAAGTCCATGTGCTATTCCCACCATGCTAATCCCAAAGAAAGACGGTGGATGGAGAATGTGTACTGATTCAACGACCATCAATAAAATTACAATAAGGTATATATTTCTACTTCCCCACATTGAGAATCTAATTGAATGTTTGAGTGGTTCTAATTATTTTTCTAAAATTGATCTGAAGAGTGGCTATCCCTATATTAGAATTAGAGAGGGGTATAAATGGAAAACAATTTTTAAAACAAAAAATGGGTTGCATGAGTGGTTGGTAATGCCTTTTAGCCTTACAAATGCACTTAGCACACTTATGAGATTATTGAATGAATTTTGAAAGAATTTATAGATAAATTTGTTATTGTTTATCTGGATGACATTTTAGTGTATAGCCAGAAAAATTAAGAGAATATCAAGCATCTCAACTTAGTTTTTAGCACCTTTTAGCAATATCAGTTTTTGATAAATTTAAAGAAATGTAGCTTCATGAAGAATGAATTGTATTAAGTTTCCACAATCTTGGGTCTAGGATTGAATATTAGAATATCTAATGCTACCAAACCAAGAATTTGAAGAAGACTACTTTGCATAGTGGAATAATATAAATCAGTAAATCACACATGCCCAAGTATAACAACCTTTTACAAATTTCAACCTAACTTCGTTATATTAATGAACATATAATAAAACTATATAGGGATTCCCATACAAGGGATGATGACCCTCAATTGTCCAAAATTACAAGAATATAAGATACACTAATAATCTTGTTGTAGTCTCTATGTCGCATCTCGTCCTTCCATTCCTTCACTTCCATTATGCTCTTTAGCTGCCCCTTAGTCCATCAAGAGACAACACATAGAGTCTCCAGGAGGGATGCCACCTATCAATGCTACAAGTCACTTATGCTCCAATGAATATGATCTGATCCAATATACTCTTCCAGGTTGTCCAATACCTCAGCTCCAATATGCTAATCTAGCAGTTCACTAGTCCATCAATGTATTTCACATTAGGCTCATCAAATTCACCCAAACTTTAGAATTCGAGCTCTCTTTATGACTACTTCTCAAGGGTTACTTTGGTTCACCAACGTGTTTCCATCCACTAGTCCAATGGAATCCAATACCTCCACTGTGAAATATGCTCCTAGTTACGGTTTCTTAACACCCAAGACAACCCCAACACATGGTTCCCACAGGTTGCAACAATTGTCCAAACACTAGGACTGATCCTCCAACATTAAACTCTACACAAAACACATTATCCATGTATATCTCATATCATAAAGTGTTGATTTAAACTGATGTCCTTGGCTGTTCTTGGTTAGGGCACTTAGCACACTGCAATAGCCCTATTAAATTCACCCAACCAACCCTCAAATTTGCAGCTTCCCTTCACAGTAGTCTCCCAATTCAAGGCTATAGGTCTAGGATAAAATCAACCCCCAAAAAGACCTCCCAACACTCTTGTACACCTATGGATTATATGTAATACTTACAGTAGAATTGTGGCTCCATGTACATGTGTTTTTAGGCTTGCAACCTCCCTATAAGGCACAACTAGAGTGACGGTCTACTTAGGAGAGACAACCCACACTAAAACCATCACAAATAACCTTCAACACTTACCTTTTTCCTACAGATTTCTCCTAAGGTAACTCAAACCTGTAATAGAGGAAGAATCATGCCAAACCAAACCCTCACCCCTACATGTCTTGTCCTTTACAACTTCGCTACCTCATAAGTGTTTACATAATAAATTAATGCACTTGGATGAGAAATTAACATCGCCTTCTATTTATACACATAATAAGGCTCCACAAATAGACACGTATTTTGGACAAATCACTTCAAGCCTACATGACTTGAATGCCCAAAAATCCATTATCAACTTCAAAAATTCATATCTCATCAAGAACATCTTAGATTTCAATGATTCTAAAAGAGTTGGATTTTCCTCACCGTCATCTATCATCTCCTTCCATCACATGTCCAAAATCATCCACGTTTTTAGACCAAACATCGATGAGTGCAAAACCCCAACCTTGGGTTCCAATCCCACAAGTGAATCTTGTGGTATTCCAACCTCCAAACTCTAAACCCTTTAGCTTGGAGTACCTCACAAGTTACTCGAAATCAACACTCCCTCTTAGTGAGGGAGGTACTTCACTCATTTTCATCATCACTGCTCACAACACTCGCCTAACTCTTGGTGCTCAACACTGCAACAATCCCTATAGTATGAAGTCTGCCTCTCTCAGAAGTGTCACTATCACTGGAAACATCCTGCTTCTTCTTCTTCTCCTGGAATTTCTTCCATTCTCTCTATGATTCCTTATCAGAAAATGTAGGAGCGCCCTTGCTCCCCATTGACCACATGCTCTTCTTGGGATGAAAATTCTCCCTATGAATATGAAAACACCCTCTAGAAGTCGACTCCCTCTGACCCTCTGGAACTTGGACCTTCTTCTCTGAACCCTAAACCTTCTTCTCTGGAACATGTACCTAATCCTCTAAAGGCTACACCTACACTTGCTTATTTGGAACGTGCACCTAGTCCACCTGCATCTTCTTCCCATGATCTATAGGCTTATTTGTTAACTTATATAAAACATTCTCTCTAACTGCAAGCACAATGCCTATGGATCTATGGCCTATTGGCCTCAGTCTTGCCCTCTCATCTTGGAACAAGACTTGAAAATCCTTCTTCTAGATCATCAAGACGAACGTCATGGTATATATGAGTCCTAGTACAAATAGTGCATCTTGGACCCACATCACTCATCCCGTCTCCTTCCTAAATGGCACAACTCCTCATCCTCTCTCCTTCTGACTCTTGTTTCCCAACATCATGTGCAAATTTAAGTCCCATTCAACTAGAGTCTCAAAATCCTCATGTGACCATGTGATATGTTTCAACGTACCACTATCCACATACCATCCATCCTCATTGATATTACCCTGAGAGAAATGAGAGATCATAGCAAATTCCTCCTCTTCCAACCTCCTCGTTAGAGCATATATCTCAGTAGAGGCGGGAACACCAGTGGCCTTCTTCCTTTTTTTCTTCTTGTCATCTCCCTTCTTCTTCATCGGACATCTTGACGAAAAATGACGGATCTCACAACAGTTGAAACACTTGAATTTACTCAAGTCCTTCTCCTGCTTACCCTTCATTCGTGTTGCAAGTGCCATATCATCCTCTGAAGCCCTATTCTTAGGATGAAGATCCTCGTCTTGCAACTCCCCCTAAATGAATTAATCCCACAGCCTATTCCATTCCAGCAACTTCTCTTTTGAAACGATTCCCTTGATGAAGTGATTCCATTCCTTGGTGAACCCTTTCAAAGAAATTCTCAAAATATCATAATTTGAAATAGTCACGCCGATGACAATGTGCTCATCTTTGACTTGAGACAATATCGTTAGATACAAAGTCACTCCTTCACCCGGTATCATCTTGGTGGACTTCAACTTATCCTCCAATACCAGTACCCAATTCTCATTCTTATTCTGGAACAAATTATGAGGAGTCATAAACATCTCATGTGAAGTGTTCTTCCTAGACAAATTAGGTATTAGGGGATCCTTCACACCATCAAGGATGATAAATCTCGCCTTGATATATAAATCCTCATACACTTCCATATCCTTTGGGTCAATTGGCTTCTTAATGGATTTCTCGGTGAATTCTAAAATCATGTTGACTTGTAAGACCAACTGAGTCCTTTCATTCCAAGGATTATAGTTGGACAACCCCTCCAACCTGTCCTCATACTGGAGACCAACCTGCAACTTCAACATTGTAGTGAGTGCTTCACCTACAATGTGACCAACTACCTCTTAAACTATACTTGGTTGTGAACTCTTATGATTCACTATCTTCCAAAGTAGCTCAGACATGCTCTAATACCATTTTAAATTTTCTATGATCTTGGGTCTAGGATAGAATCTTAGAATCTCTTACTCTACCAAACCAACAATCTCAACAAAACCACTTTGCACAACAGAATACACATGCACAAGTATATACGACTTTTTACAAATTTCAACCCAACTTCGTTATATTAATCAACATATAATAAAATCTTCTATGTCTTCCCATACAAGGGATAACGACCCTCAATTATCCACAAGTACAAGAATACAAGATACATTGACAATCTTGTTACTATCTCTATGTTGTATCTTGTCCTTCCGGTCCTTCGCTTCTATTCTTCTCTCTAGATTCCCCGTAGTCCATCAAGAGACGACACATAGTGTCTCCAGGAGGGCTTCTACCTATCACTGATGTAAGTCACTGCTGCTCCAATGAACACAGGTTGATCCAATCTGCTCTTCTTGGCTGGCCAATACTTGATCTCCAATATGTGAATCTAGCAGTCCACTAGTCCATTAATGTAGTACAAATTAGGCTCATTAACTTCACCGAACCTTCAACTTTCAAGCTCTCTTTAAGACTTCTTGTCAAGGGTTACTTTGTATCGATAACACACATCACTCCACCAATCCAATAGAACAAAATACCTCCACTGTGAAATATTATCCTAGATAGGTTTTCTTAACACCCAAGATAACCCCAACACATGGCTCCCACAGGCTACAACAACTGTCCAAACACTAGGACTAATCCTCCAACATTCAATTCTACACAAAACACATCAGGAATGCATATATCATATCATAAAGTGATGATGTAGACTATTTTCATTGCCTGTTCTTGGTTAGGGCACCTGGCACGCTACGACAATCCTATTAAATTCACCCAAACAACCCTAAAATGTTGTCATTCCTTTAACAATAGTTTCCCAATGCAAGACAATTGGTCTGGGATAAAATCAACCCCTAAACAGACCTCCCATCACTCCTGTATGCGTACGGATTCTCTGTAATACTTACAAAATAATTGTGGCTCTTTGTACATGTGTTTTTAGGTCAGTGACCTTCCTATAAGCCACAACTAGTGTTTTGGCCTACTTAGGAGATAAAACCCATATTAAAACCATCACAAATAACCTTCAACTCTTACCTTTTTCCTGCATCTTTCTCCCGAGCTAACTCAGACCTGTAATAGAGGATGAATCATACCAAACCCAACCCTCTCTCCTCCATGTCTTGTCCTTCACAACTTCGTTACCTTAGATGTGTTTACATAAGATATGAATGCACTTGTATGAGAAATTGAATTCACATCACCTTCCATTTATACAAATAAGAATGGATCCATGAATAGGCATGTATATTGGACAAATCACTTCAAGTCAACATGACTTGAATGCACAAAAACCCATTGTCAACTTCAAAAATTCATATTTCATCAAGGACATCTCAAATTTTGATGATTCTCAAAGTGTTGGATTATCCTCACCATTCTATATCATATCGATCCATCACATGTGAAAAATTATCCATGGTTTTGGCCCAAACATGGATGGGTGCAAAACCCCAACCTTGGGTTCCATGCCCACAAGTGACTCTTGTGGTGTTCCAACTTCCAAACCCTGAACCCTAGGGCTTGATGTACCTCCCAAACTACTAAAAAATAAACAAATTGTTATATCTGGGATTTGTTATTTCAGAAGAAGGATTGAAGATGGATCTAGATAAAGTGAAGGTAATCATTAACTGACGTATTTCAAGGAATGCATTTGAGGTACTAATATTTCATGGTATTGGAAGCTTCTACCAAAAGTTTATAAAAGAAATTAGTATTTTGTGTGCACCCATTGTTGAAAAAATTAAGGAGAATAAGCAGCCATTTAAATGGACTATATGGAGAATGTGTACCGATTCAAGGGCCATCAATAAAATTACAATCAGATATAGATTTCCACTTCCCCGCATTAAAGATATGATTGAAAGTTTGAGTGGTGCTATGCATTTTTCTAAAATTGATTTGAAGAGTGGCTAACACTAGATTAGAATTAGAGAGGGGTATGAATGGAAAACAAGTTTTAAAACAAACAATGGTTTACATGAGTGGTTGGTAATTCCTTTGGCCTTACCAATGCACCTAACATGTTTATGAGATTAATGAATGATGTCTTCAAAGAACTTACAATTAAATTTTTTTATTGTTTATCTGGATGGAATTTTATTGTATAGCCAAACAAAAGAATAACATCTCAAATTATTTTTGAGCACCTTGCAGTAGGAGAAGTTTTTGATAAATTTAAAGAAATGTAACTTCATGAAGAATGATTTGGTATACCTAGGATTTTTTATTTCAGAAGACGGCTTGAAGATGGATTCCAATAAAGTGAAGGAAATCATTAACTGCCCTATTCCAAGGAATGTGTTTGAGGTAATAAGCTTTCATGGTCTTGCAGATTTCTACTGAAATCTTATAAACAATTTCAGTAGTTTGTGTGCACCCATTGTTGACACAATCAAGGAGAATAAGAAACCATTTAAATAGACTATAGCAGCTGATATAAATTTTAAAATATTGAATCAAAGGATAACTGAACAACCTATATTAGCTTTACCATATTTTAGCAAATGTTTTCAAGTTAAGACAGATGCAAGTGGAGTTGCTATTGGAGTTGTCCTATGTCAAGAAGGAAGGAAGATGACATATTTCAGTGAAAAAATAAATGAAGCAAGGAAAAATTATTCCTATTATGATAAAGAGTTCTATGCTATAGTTCAAACTTTAAGAAAATGGAGGCATTATCTTATGCCCAAGGAGTTTTTTCTTTATACCAATAACCATGCTCTAGAGTTTATCACAGTGAGGCCAAATTGAATCAGATGCATGATAAATGGGTGGATGTATTGAAAAATTTCACATTTATCATCAAGGATACAATTAGTAAATCAAATAAGGTTCTTGATGCATTAAGTAGAATAAATTTACTTTTGCATGAGTTTCAATTCAACTCTTTATGATTTGATGAAATGAAGGAGATGTATAAGGAAGATGTTGATTTTAAAGATGCATGTGTTGATTGTAAAAGTCCAGTTAGTGGTGATATAACTCCATTGTTAAGCTTTATGTTGTAGGAAAATGATTGTTATTTAAAGATAGCAGATTGTGCATATGCAAATTTTCTATGAGAGGAAACCTTATCATGGAAAAGAATAACAGAGGATTATCAAGACATTTTGGGAAAGATTAAATTTTTTCTTAATTTAATGCTTTTTATTTTTGGCCAGGCATGCAAGATAATGTGAAATGTTTGTTTCAAAATGTAGGATTTTCCAGCATACGAAGGGAAGAAGTCAAAATACAATTAGCCTTGATTTTATAATGGGATTTCCAAGGACTCAAAGAAGTAGTGACTACATCTATGGTGTAGTTGATAGATTCTATAAAATGGAACATTTTATACCTTGTATAAAAACTAATGATGGTACCAATGTTGCAAATTTGTTCTTTAAAGAGGTGGTAAGGTTGCATGGATTTCCTAGAAGCATTGAAATTGATAGAGACACAATGTTTGTCAGTCATTTTTGGAGAACTCTATGGAAGAACTTGGGTACTAACCTTTATTTCAGCTCATCCTATCACCCACAAACTGATGGGAAAATAGAAGTGGTGAATAGGAGCTTGGAAAACATGATTAGAAGCTTGGTAAGTGAAACCCCCAAACAATAGGATCAAGTTCTTGCTTAGGCGGAATTTGCATACAATGATACACCCAACTAAACTACATGTATGAGTCCCTTCTATATATTGTATGGAGTGCATCCAAGGGGAGTATATGAATTAAGAAATTTCGGAAAATAAGATATAAGAAGTGAAAAAGGTGAAGAATTTGCAGTGAGCATGAAAGGATTGCAAGAAAGAGTTGAACAACAGCTACAGGAAAGCAACAACAAATACAAATAAATGGTTGTTTCAAAGAGAAGACAACTAGACTTTGAGATTGGTGATTTAGTCATGGTACATTTGAGGAAATAACTATTTCCTAAAGGAACTTACAACAAGTTAAAACTCAAGAATATCAGACCTTGTAAAATCTTAAGGAAATTTTACTCAAATGCTTATGAACTGGAGCTTCCAAGTAATGTTGGCATTTCCCCAATTTTTAATGTTTCTGATTTGTATATCTTTCAAGTAACAAGAAAAGTTTTATACGATGAGTCTTCTAGTCAAGTAGATTAGATTGTTGAATGGGAGAAAAAACTTACCAAAAAAACTCCAAAGGAAATTGAAGGGCTATTAGATCGAAAAGTGGTGAGGAAAACTAGAGGAATGATTAGTTTTAGTATTTGGTGAACTGGAGAAATAAACCATTGGAGGATGCTAGTTGGATGACTGTTCTAGATATATCTAAGCATTGCCAAATTTTTCAAGAGATCGTGGACAATTTCTTTCCTCGAGAGTGTGATGGAGGAGCATATTACTCTTGAAATTGGAAAAAAAAAAACAAATGAAATGTGGAAGGAATTAGATTCCTTTATTTTATTAGTAAATTATCTTTGTTTTAGTTTAAATACTACAAATTTTGGATAGGAATGATGTTAAAAAAAAAATCATCTTATATGCTTTTGTGGATATATATGGAAGTAGTTTTTTATTAAGTTTAGTAAGATAAACTAGATTTGTAGGAGGAAAAATCTAAAAAAAGCTGACTTTGTGGAAAAAAAAAACATGGAGATTGGATTCCTTTTTAGAAAATTCCAACTCATCCAAATTTTAGTAATGATAGAATAATGATTAGATATATGATTATCTATGAATGTATGTACTTGGTTTTTTGAAATTTAGAAGAAAATAGAAAAATATATGTTAGAAATTTATTCGAGATTCTATGAATTGAAAATGTAATTTGAAAGTGAGAATGAGTTAATGTTTCTTTCACACTCTAACCATTAATCTTGTTGCAGGTTAGGTAGTATCCAACATCATATTCCTATCATCATTATTATTCCAAAAGGATGTCAAACAAGAGGGATTACACTACATCATAATCAAACAACAACCCAATTTTATCACCAATCGAAAAGTAAAAGAGAAGATGAAATGGGGATAATTTATTGGGAGAGATTAGAAAAATAAAACATCCAAAATTTAATGGGGAGCATAACAAAGGAGAATAATATAGGTCTACTAGAGATGAGGAAGTATCTACAACTATACACTTATTCCTCAAACTTAGAAGCTAGAATTTTCATTTATCACTTTAAGGGAAAGGTTAATTTATGGTTGGAATAACTCAAGGTAGTGAAGCACTTGGATGAAAGGAAAATTTCATGGAGTAAATTTAAGGAATATTTCCAAAGGAAATATTTATTATAATGCTACTATGAGAGAAAAATGTAAGAATCCTTTCAGCTCTGATTGGGGAACATGGCCATGGAGGATTATGGTCGAAAGTTTATTATGTTGTTGAGGTATGTGAGCTTAATTAAAGATGAAAAGGTTAATATTCAGAGATATGTTAGTGGGTTACCATATTTTTATGGTGATAGTATTAAATTTAATGAGACCAAAACCCTAGATGTAGCCATGAGAAAGGAAAAGTAGTTGTATGAATAGAGAGAGAACACATCATTCCCTTAAAGGAACTTGGGCAACAAGAAAATAAATTTCAAGGAACAAAGGAAGAAGGTGTTTAAATTTTGACCTTTCAAGAATAGTTCCTAGGTAAATTAATAAACATTACCAACCCTTTATGAGCCAAGAGGGGGTGATTTTCAAACAACAAACCTCAGTTCTAACCCATTAAATCTTGGGGTTATGAAGGAGATCATAGATATAAGGATTTTACTCAAAAATATAGAAACTAAGGGATGTGCATAACTCATAGGCTACAGATAGAGTGGAAGATATGGGAAAGTGCATGCCTAGAATGTATGTAGCATTGGATAACAAACAAGTTGAGCACTAGGCACATATTATTGAAATTGAAGGTAAGCTAAATGATCAACCTAATTCTATTTTAATTGACTTAGGAGCTATTAATAATTATGTTGATCCAAAATTGCTTGAAATTTTTAATTAAATAAAACTAAGCATCACAAAACATGGTTACTTCAATTGGCTATAGGCACACAAAGGAAAATCATAGAGTTGTTGAAGGAATGTCCTGTTAACATGAATGAGATGAGCACAAGGGAAAAATTAAATATAATTTCTTTGGGTTCTTATGATTGCATAATCAACATGGATTTCGTGGAAGAGAACAATGCAATTTTGGATTTCTATAGAAAATGTTTTATTTGTCTTGGTGATGAAGGATGGAAGAAATAAGTTCAGGGGATACCAAGGTTGATATCAATAAGTGAAATATTAGCTATGCAGCTGAAGAATAGTTTTGGGAAAGGATGCCAAATCCTTGCAACTCACTTGGAAGAAGAAAATATGGATCAACAATATAATTTAGAAATTTACCCAATTTTAAAATAACTTGCATAGGTATTTGTTGAGATTCTAGGATTACCACCAAGGAGAGATATAAACTTCTCCATTGATTTGGTACTTGGAGATACTCTAGTATCTAAAGTACCTTATAGAATGAGTGCTCCTAAACTCAAGGAATTGCAAATGTAGGCAGAGGAGCTACTAAAGAAGGGATACATATGCCTCTGTATCATAGTGGGGTGCTCCATTTATTTTTGCTAAAAAGAAATATGAAACATTATGACTATGTGTAGATTTTCGATAGTTGAATAAATTCAAAAAATAAAATAAGTATCCTTTGCCAAGGATAGATGATTTATTTGATAAGCTCTAGGAAGCTAAAGTATGTTCCAAAATTGACTTGAGTTTAAAGTATCACCAACTATGGATTAAAGAAGAGGATATCAATAAAACAACTTTTCGAACTCATTATGGGCATTATGAGTTTGTAGTGATTCCTTTGGATTATCTAATGCACAAAGAGTTCTTATGTACTTAAAGAATGATATCTTCAAAAATGATTTTGATTTTTTGTTTTGTTTTCCTAGATGATATTATGGTATATTCTAAGTTTGAATAAGAGCATGAAAAACATTTGAGGTTGATTATATAATTACTAAGGGAGAACTACTTATATGCTAAGTAGAGTAAATTCTCATTTCACTAGAGACATATACCTTACCTTGGTCATATTATTTCCAAGGATGGAATAGTTGTAAATCTAGAAAAGATTAAGGCAATCATTGAATGGCCAACACCTAATAATGTAACAGAGGTGAGGTCTTTTATGGGCCCAACTAGTTATTAGATGAGATTTATTGAAGGGATTTCTAGGATAGCCAATCCGATCACTTGATTGTAGAGGAAAGGTGTAAAAACTAATTGAACTCTTGATTTGGAAGAAACCTTTTAATACTTAAAGGCCTTCTTAACTAGGGCTTCACAATTAAAATTTCCAAATCCAAATGAGGATTTCATGGTATGCACAAATACATGTAAGGAAGAACTGGGAGGAGTTCTCATGCAAAATGGGCATGTGATATCTTATGTGTCATGAAAATTAAAGGAGAATGAGAGGAATTATGTTGGCCATTATTTGTATGAATTACCTTATGGGAAGAGGTTTGAGTTGAAAAATGATCATTATGGATTACAACATTTATTTGAGCAGTCAAATTTAAATTCCCGAGAAAATAGATCGCTGGAGTTGCTGACTGAGTATTATTTTGAAATTAAACATATTAAGGGAAAATGAAATAAGGTAGTTGAGACACTCTTTTAGAGAGTGCACATCATGCATGCTACAAAAATAAGAATTTGGATGGATGATTTAATGAACATAATTGTAGAATCTGGGAATTTAGATGAGTAGTATATTGAAATAAAAAGTAACCTATAATAGGAGAATGTTTAGAAAAGGAATCGAGAATATGAGATGGGAAAATATGGGATTTTTTTTTTTTTATATAAAGGAAGAGTTATGTGCTAAATGAACAAGAAATAAAGGATTTATTTTTAAATGAAATGCACAAACTGCCTTATGCTAGGAAACTAGATCACTGGAAAACTATTATAACAATTAAGAAGCGGTATTTTTGGTTAGTTTTGATGAAAGAAGTGGTTACTTATATAGCAAGATGCCTTGAGTGTCAGAAGATTATGTCTGAACATAAGAACCTAGTTGTCTTGTTACAACTAATACCCATTCCTAAGTAGAAGTGGGATGTAATATCAATTTATTTCATTGCGAATTTTCCAAAGACAGTAAGGAGCCATGATTCTATAATTTTGTTGGTGGATAAAATCGCAAAAGCCGCCCATTTAGCTCCAATGAAGTTAGTGCACAAGGCAGCTAACATTGTTGAAATTTACATGTGGGAAATTTATAGGCTTCATGGAGTGCGAAGGCCATTATTTTGGATAGAGATCCAAAGTTCACATCTAATTTTTGGATCACCTCATTTAAGGATTGGTTATTAATTTGAATTTTAGCATAGAATACCATCGAGAGTCTCATGAGTAGAGGGGAAATGAGTTAATTTGGTAATTGAGGATATGTTGCAGATATATGTGATGGATAAGCCATCAAGATAGGAATACCACCTGCATTTTGTAGAGTTTACATATAACAAATGATATTAAAGATAATTGAAGATGAGTTTGTTTGAAGCCTTATATGGAAAAAGGTGTAATAATCCCATGAGTTAGATTAATCCAATGGACAGGGAAATGGTTGGGCTAGAATTTCTCAAGGATATGTAAGAGAAGGTGGTGAAAAGTAAGTAAAATTTGAAAGTTTTCAAGGACATGTAGAAACATTATGCTGACAGAAACCAAATTAATAGGGAATTAAAAATTGGGGAACATGTATTTTTAA
The DNA here is from genome assembly GCA_000404065.3 of Pinus taeda. Lineage (NCBI taxonomy): Eukaryota > Viridiplantae > Streptophyta > Pinopsida > Pinales > Pinaceae > Pinus > Pinus taeda. The sequence continues at coordinate 72,782 of APFE030917046.1, read as the reverse complement.
AACTGAAATAAAATAAAATCTCAGCGAGATTAGGTAGTTGTGAAAAATTAGCAACAAGATACTATGGGTCATTTGAGATCCTAGATATGATCCATCTAATTTCATATGAACTTGAATTTCCTGCATCTATGCATGTTCATGATTTGTTCCATGTTTATTTGCTTAAAAAGTCTATTCCCAGTACTAATGATGTAATTGATTGGCATATGACCCAAGTGGAGGTTGAGGGAAACTTCTAGGTCTAGCCAATGTGGATCTTAGATAAGAAGGTCAAAGTTCTCTACAATCAAGCCATCGATTTGGTAAAGGTGACTTGGACCACGCTTGGTCTTGAGGACACTACTTGAGAGTAGGACGACATGATGAGGGAGGGATACCCTTATCGCTTTGGTTGAACATGTTGCATATATGTGTATATATGATTCATTAAGGATAGTTCATATATAAGGAATAACAAATGTAATACCCTTACCTGACTAGTTTATGTAAGTATATGTACATTTGATATTTGAGGCTAGTGATTCAAGATTATTTTGGGGGCCTACATGCCCATGTAAATATTTGTATATATGTTTTGGGGCTAGTGTGCCCACGGACATATGCCTTAATGACTGTGAGGCTGAAGATATTGGAAATATAATTATGATGTAAATATTGTACATATATTAATAAAATGAACGATGAACTATGAGCTATCTCCTTGAAGAAGAGTATGGGGAGCACTCAACTCTAGGAAAAAGCAACAACAATTTTATGTGAAGTTTGGTGGTGAAAAAGGATCATAGACCCCACATGGATTTAGAGGGTGCCACATTGCAAGAAAAATCCATGCATATATAAAATGAGTGTTTTTTTGTAAATACCTTCATTAAGGGAATTTTTTAGTCATTTATTAGTTAAGGAATCCTAGGCCCGGACTCTATAATTGATTAAGGCATGTCTATTCAGTAAATCATGCCATACAGGATGCATATTGATGAGAGCCCTAGTGGCTCTACATTATGGCTTGGGAATCCATCGAATTCTGGTGGGAATTAGTTCTTTGTGATCTATTGGCTAGTCCTATGCTTGAAATTTCTAATTATCTAGGAGTTGTTTCTAGTTTTATTGACCAGTCAATGAGACCTATGCTTGGGTCTTGTAACTGATTGGGAGATGTTAAGGTTTTCCCTAGAAGGGTTCTTGGAAGCCTTAGATAGTACCAAAGTTCCTAGATCTATATACTAATACCATACCTAGTTGTCTATAAGGTTCCCTTAAATGTGGGCACCACCGTGTTTCTGGGAAAACTAGTGTCTTTTCGATCTGCTAGCCATCTACGATTGGAAGCTATCCTACAAAGAAACAATCAGAGCAATTTGGGATTTCCTCTATGTATGACAGATAAGAGAGAGGCAAAGGAACCAACCTGGATCTTCTGCTTAACTCCTTGCTTGATCTCTCTCTCCCTTGATAGAGCTTTCAACTCCTCTCCTACTTATCCCGCTTAGAGAATACCTGTAGAAACAAAGTAAAAAAACACTATCAAAGCATCTTGATCTATTATATCATAAGCATTGCAGAATAAAAAATACAATGAACATACAATAGCATTTATAAATAACAACATTCACTAATACACAATCGTATGGAGGAAAACTCAAAGAACTTTATTAAATATGAAGGGAGAATTAAAACCTAGCTGCTTGATCCAAAATCATCCTCCCAGCATCAAAGCCCTCTTCACCTCATCAGAAGCAAGATCACCCAACAATACAATGCTCTTTCTCAAAGACAAATTATCAACACTTTCTTACATATTACAAAATTCCAGACTCCTAATCTCTCAGATGAGGGATCCATTTATAGATGTCTGCAAGGGTGTGAGTCATCTATGGTTTTTTGATTAGTGTCATTCCACTTATTGTTCTTGGTTCCACTTGGAAATTTCTTAGATCTCTTACTCATCCCTGGGTGAATTCAGAGAGGCAAGTGTCGTAGGAGAAGTTTCTAGAAGATTCTATGAGCATCCACTTAGCAAACTGTCTCAGACATTTTCCCATTCTCGCTCATCACACCCTACAGAAGGCCTCTTTAGTATGCATTGCACTTGGCTAGTGTAGAAGTTAGTATGCATCGCACCCTTACAGTGGAGTAGTCAATATGGTTCAGTTTTGGCTAGTTCTAGATGGATTTTTAGGTGGAACTTTTGGGAATGATGTAATCAGTTGACCATGATCCTTTAGGGTATGAAACAACACTTTTATGGGTTAATGAGCCCTAGTTAATTGACATATAAGATTGGGTTTGCAGTGCCCAAATATGTCTATAACAGTTGTGCCCTAAAGCATGAAGTCGTAAATCTTTTGATGTCGGGTGAAATGCTTTATCATGAGGATCTGAGGTATTCGAACTGGAAGGTGACCTATATAAGATACAATACAATACATCATCAACATATTATTTTCATGATCTAGCTAAGGTAGGCATTCCCATGCTCAGCTTTATAAATTCATTTTCATGTACATAGAATAGATAACCGTCTGCGGTCGCAGACTGGTGATTCTTTATATGTAGAGTCATCATCCCTAGCTTGGATGATCATCTGTGAAACTTCTGTGTACATTTGATGTCTTTATATTCCTGAATATATCGTAGCCTGGATGGATGAAACTAGATCTAGGGTCTTCAAACTCTTTTAATCTTCACCTGATGTACAAGTCGAACCATGTGAAAAGATGTCCTAAAGTCGAACATGGAAAGACATCGCCTGATTACCAGCCAACAATGTAAGTTGTTAACAGACGCGAGAGGAAACATCGACAATGATAATGACCCTCAAGGTACCACAGTACAACTCACATGGTGTGAATATATGATCTGATGTCGAACACCACAAAAAATCTTTTGGTCGAAGGCCATTGATGTCAACCTGTCACCGAAAGTGAGAAACTTGCCATTGAGGCATGCAAGCTTCAAAGTATTGAAAGGGTTGTTTCTAAGTCAACTTCTTAGATAATGAGCTCATGTCAGCAAGAAGTGACCCGTAGTAGGAGAGCCTTAATGTATCCCACATCTATGACTCAAAATGAAGCAAATTATTTTCTAGAGGTGAAAACGATCCAACGACACAAGGTTAAGGAATGGTTATTATGAAAAATGGAGGGTGAAGGTATTGTAGTGGATGAGGTATTAACTGGATGGAAAATTTTCAACTAAATGACTTATCTTTAACATATTGGCGACATTGAGATGAATTGGTAGCGTTAACCCCAAAAGATGGATGGTATGGAGGACCAATGGTGATATGACTAGTGAACGGAACAACCCAACCCGACTCAATCATGGTGATGGAGTGAAAGTGTCATGTTCAAGAGTGACCAGCTACCATAAAATTCTTCAAGTTTTCTTCCATTTTTCCTTAGTCATTGCTGACCAATACCTCTTTATTTTTTTCAAGCTTGAGGAGGATAACATATGCTTGTTCTATAATTTTCCCTTCAGGCAAACTTGTCACTATGTTTTAACGAGCTTAGCGACAGTGAAACTCATTCTTGTCTAGGGGACAAGTTTGTCACTATTGTCTTAAAGATTTTAACGACAAAGATAACTCAGTCCTTTTCATGTTTAGAGAGTTTGAAAAGGGACGAAATGAAAACTCCCTAGTTCTTTTTCGTAGCATAATCCCTTAAGTTAGAAAAAGGATAAAATAATACGTAAGTGATGACTTTTCGATCACTTTAGGGAGTCGAAAAAGACAAGCGCTCGAACTTTTTCATGAGATAATCCCTTAGGTTTGAAAAAGATTAAAATATATAGGAGGGATGGCACTTTCCATTACTTTAACAAGTTGGAAAGGCCAATAGCTCAACAATCTTTTCATATTTAACGAGTCTGCAAAGAGTTTAAAGGAGACTTGTTTTTGAGGAACGAGTGGCGTTTAGGGTAGCAACTTGTTCCGGGTAAGCTCGGAACTTCTCAAAACAAGGTGATGTGAAGAGGGTGGCTAATAGGACCACTCATCGTAGCTATTCCTAAAAAAGGTAAACAATCAAGTGGAAGTGTATGCTCAACCAAAAGAATGAAGGTGATGGGAGGAACACAACCAAGGCTCAAAAGGCTGATAATAGGGCAATCACAAAGGTTATTTACTGAAGATGGGTTTATTTTTTAACAAGCTTGAACCATGGGGAACTATGAACAGGGGTAGGTTTATCTTTTAACGAGCCTGAACCATACGACAACATTGCTTAGTGGTAGGTTTATTTTTTAACGAGCTTAAACCATGCGACAACTTAGATTTTAGTTTTTCTTTCTACGTAAGCTAGAGTTGACCAAATTATAAAAGGCTAAAAAGCTAGAGAAACTAAAAAGCTAAGGAACTACTGAGGTTAGGTAGGATGGTTTCATCAACAGTTGGACACAACACTTCCTTTGCTTTGTCTGCAAAGCAGACAAAGGTGAATGGTGTGTTAGACCAATCACCTAACCTAAGAAGTTAAAAACTGAAAAAAACTAAAAAGCTAAAAAATGAAATTGGTCATTTTTAGCTTGCATAAAAAATTTTGCATGCCCCCAGGCATATGGAAATCACTATGGTTAAGCAGGATGGTATTTGTCAAGGATTAGACAAAACACTTCCTTGGAAAACATAGTAACAAAACACTTCCATGGCTTCGTCCACATAGTGGACAAAGGTGAATGGGCACTTCGAATCACATAACCTACAAGGAAACTTATCTTTTCAGCCGGGTTCGTCTCAAAATAGACAAGGGTGAATGTCCCCTAAGCTTCATTACATTCACCAGACTACTCTCGGCAATCAGGTGGATGGAATGAAGGTTGAAGAGACACTCTCGACGCAAAAGTACCATTTAGGGATGATGTTTGACTTGAAGCTGTGTTTGAAATGGGAAATGAAAGCTGGTCAACAGTGACGATTTTGCCTTCATGCGGGAAACGCATCCCTCGAAAGAGTGTTGAAACAATAGCTTCCCTGTTATAAACATAGTCACGTCCAAGGAGCATATTGTAATCTAACGGTCCTTTGACTACCATCACATTCAGGTGAATGATTTTCCTTCTCAAAGTAATCAGTAACTTAGGAAGGATCCCGAATGGTTGACTAGTTCCTTTGTTAAAGCCTAACAAATTCTGTGTAACAGGCATAAGTGATCGCGAACCAAGCACTTTCCAATCAATTGAGGAGAGGATAGTCACTGATGACCCTTCATCTATGATAGCACCAGACACTATCATTTTGTAAACTTGTACTATGATCTGGAAAGGTACGTGAGATGGAAGGCAAGATCTTGCTAGTCGATTCCAATCAAAGGAAGTGACTAGACTTTTTGGAGGGGGTACCAAATAAATAGTTGAATTAACCCCTTGAGTCGCGAGAACTAGGGGATTCTCTTCCTGTTGTGAAAGAATGGGTGGATTGCCCCCAAGTTCGTTAGACTCTGAAGTAACAAAAAGAATTTGAACAATATTGTTCTCACTCTCTTTTGGAATGGCGTCATCTGAAGGTGGACCTTATGAAGGTAAAAATGGGTCGATTGCCATCTCGACTTGTTGACTTTGGTCCTGTATGGACTCAGAAGATTCACTTTCAATGATAGGTGCTTCGATCGACAATTGAGTTACGTCAATCGAATTTTCAACTAGTAAAGGACTTAGGGAGAGTTTCTTGTATCCAAGTGGAAGTCGCTACGGTGAAGCAGGACAGTTATGCAAGACTCTTTTGGCTTCATCAAGAAAAGGACAACGGGGAAGTGTATGGTCCCCTTCATATAATCTACATGGAATATTGACATTTCTTTTTTTCCCATTGACTTCACTATTACTAGTTGATGGTGTGCTATCAACATGATCACCAGAGGTTGATGACACCAGTTAGTGTAAATGGGGGGACCATTCTCTCAAGATCTGAGCAATGCATGGACATTGTCGATGAAAATGGTCTCTTTTGAAAATTATGCATGGATGTCTGGGTTTGGAAAGTTTAGTGTGCGTATTTTCACCAGATGTTGCATGGTTGCCCCCTTTCTTAACTGACTTCTTCTTCTTCTCCTTCCCTTTCTTCTTCTTCTTAGTCACCCGGTTACTAGCATTGCTACTTTCACTAAGCGAAGAGGAAGAAGGGGAGGGAGAAACAAATGAAGAAGAAGGCGAAGGGTCAACTTCAGTATTAACTAGTTGTTGATTCAATTGCTGAGGAATCCCGATATTTTGAAAAACAGAGGTTGAGAATAGCGATACTGGCAAGCGAATTGTGATTCCCAGAAGGGACAATGTCGCCATATACGGAGCACCAATATTTCCCCAAGAAGAAAATAGACTAGGATTCCCTTCAACAGGGATTCCTTGATTGGTGGACTCCATATTTCTCAACCTAAGATCAACGAAGGACTAGGGATGTTATTCCGAATTTAATAAATTTTAATGATGCTTTGACACAACTTTTATTTTTCAATTTTTAAGAGTCGAGCAAAAGCTAAAGATGACTCTAGTCCCCTTTGATTTTTAATGAGCTTGAAGTGACAAGTAATCAGATGGACCTTTTCTTTTAAGGAGTCGAAAAGGAACAAAAGTGACTACTCTGGAAATCTAGACAGAGGAATTGGCAAACCAATCGCAAAACTACAATATACACCTTGGTGATAAATTAAAGAGAAATTACAAGGACTTATGTATGGTAGTCAATCTTCCTAAATGTTATGTTCAGTGCATTGTGATCTATAGGGTGGCAAATATGGCTTCCTATAGATAAAGGATATAAGCCTATTGTGGTCTCCCAATATATACTCGACGGTATGGGGAGCACAAGTCTGTGATAGCACTTGTCGTATCAAAGAGGAGGAATCACCCAACCTTCGATGAAAATGATAGTTACTAGTTTTTATGACACCGGAACACGTCTCTAGCCTAGACCTCTAGATGTGTTGTGTTAGGTTCCAAAGCATTGTTAAGTTCATTGAAATTATTTTAGAGTTGATCTTGTTTAAAAGTTTGCCTTTCAATGGTTCACTGTGTGATGTAGATGTAAAATTCCTAAAAATGCAATCTACAATGATAAACAATCGTTGTTTATTTTTAGAAATGAAAATCTTAGCTACTAAGGAAAGAAGATTCAATTTATTTCAAACAAAGAGCAAAGAGCACATACTAAATGCACTTTTCCTAAATCATTTTTCGCACATAGTCTAAATGCAAATGCAAATGCATGTATTTGTTTTTCATTCCCCTTAATGTGAAAAATGCCAAAAAGCAAAGCTAAGTAGAGCAAAGATCTGAAATATTTTTACTCAAAGCGACATTTCGAAAATTTCTTTTTCAAAATGGAAAGGAAGACTAAACGACACTTTTCAATTTCGAATAGAAAATGCTTTCGAAACTTCAAATATCAACAAATCAAATCAAATACTTGAAGAAAAGTTCAATAGACTATTCAGGGCAGGAAGACTCAACGACACTTCTCTTTTTGACACAAAACGACAGTTACGACACTTTTTGTACCAAAACAACAGTTCTATTTAAGCAACTTTTTGGCAAAGGATTGTAAATGATGGAGAAATACATAAAAACATTTATTAATCCTAATTAATGGAGGCTTATCTATGTAATGCAATAGGCCTTAGCAATGAGATAATGTTAATAAGCAACAAAAAACAGCTAAACAAAGCTGAAAACAAGGACAAAAACCCCAAATTTCAAGGAGAGAAATAGGTTCAGTCAGTCATCACACCTGGGATTCACAGAAACAGGGATGCATCACACTTTTTAGGCAGGAGGTGTAATGCATATTGGTAGATAGTGACAGATAGTGTGATGGGCCAGGGAGCGCAACTGAGATGGGTTTTGGCTCAAATTTGTAGCTGATTTCAGTGAGTTAAGCTGAGCTATGATGGATAGTAAAGCGAAAAATATAGAGAAATGATTTTGAGAGGTTATCGAGCTACAAAAATGGCATCTAGAATTCTTGTAAGTCAGATGTTCAATTCATAAACTAAACCGAAGATTGATTGAGGTAGCATTCATCTACTTCGCAATTGCAGAGCAAGAGCAGTTCGAAGGCTATCTGGCTAACTTCAGGCTCCATCTATAGTTTATAAAACAAACAACAACAACCAACAAACATATATTCACTCCCCAGCAGAGTCGCCATTTTGTTTCTAGGAAAACTAGTGTCTTTTCAATCTGCTAGCCCTCCAAGATTGGCAGCTATCTTAGAAACAAACAATCAAAGCTATTTGGGATTTCCTCTATGTATGATAGATAAGGGAGAGGCAAGGGAACCAACCTGGATCTCCTGCTTAACTCCTTGCTTGATCCCTCTCTCCCTTGACATAGCTTGCAACTCCTCTCCTACTTATCCCGCTTAGAGAATACCCGTAGAAACAAAGTAACAAAACACTATCAAAACATCTTGATCTATTATATCATAAGCATTGCAGAATTAGAAATACAATGAACATGCAATAGAATTTATAAATAACAACATTCACAAATACACAATTGTATGGAGGAAAACTCACAGAAATTTATTAAATATGAAGGGAGAATTACAACCCAAATGTTTGATCCAGCATCATCCTCCCAGCCTCAAAGCCTTCTTCACCTCATGAGAAGCAAGATCACCCAACAATACAATTCTCTTTCTTAAAGACAAACTATTAGCACTTCCTTACAAATTACAAAATTCTAGCCTCGAGATCTCTCAGATCAGGGATCCATTTATAGATGTCTGCAAGGGTGTGAATCATCTCTAGTTTTTTTATTAGTGTCATTCCACTTGTTGTTCTTGGTTCCGCTTGGAGATTTCTTAGATCTCTTACTCATCCCTGGGCGAATTCAGAGAGGCAAGTGCCCTAGGAGAAGTTTCTAGAAGATTCTATGAGTATCCACTTAGAAAATTGTCTTGGACATTTATCCATTCTCACTCATCGCACCCTACAGAAGGCCTCTTTAGTATGCATCACACCTAGCTAGTGTAAAAGTCAGTATGCATTACACCCTAATAGTGGAGCAGTCAGTATGGTACAGTTTTGGCTAGTTCTAGATGGTTTTTTAGGTGGAACTTTTGGGGAATGATGTAATCAGTTGACCATGATCCTTTAGGGTATGAAAGAACACTTTTAAGGGTTAATGAGCCCTAGTTTATTGACATAAAATATTGGGGTTTCAGTGCCCAAATATGTTTATCACACACTGAAGGATGAGTGTTTGTGGAGAAGGGGTGCTCCACTTGGGTGCAAGTCAAGGGGAGTGTGAGCTTACAAATGGAGATTGAGGTTTCTGGGCTTGGTAAATTTGTTAGAGTATGTGGTGTGATACTCAATGAATAGGTTGTTACCCTAGGATTTGAGGCCCCAACATAGGGATGGCCTATGGTTGAGAGTTTATGAACAATGTGGTCTAGGGTTAGGTGGAGTGTGGAAGGCCTACAAATAGTTCCTCTTTTAGATAAGTGTTCCTATGTTTTTTAGTTATTTTGTGTGATTTCTTGTAAACCTTGCTTCCAGGTTAGGGATATTTAATTTAATTGTTGTGCATGATGTTTATTCCTCTGTGTCTAACCCTAATTAGCTATAATAATTTTATTTGTTGTGCATGTCATTAATTATGCATTTTATTTCTACATTTCATTACTAAAAAATACAATTCAAGGTTATTTATAGACATAGATACAAGCCATGGTAATGTTGATATTAAAAAGGAATAAAGAAACTAGACTATTCTGGGTTGTCACCAAGTGCCACTAAGTGTGATGTTGTAGTTGGGAAAATTAAATTGGGCAGTTATGAGCTAGAGCTACTACTAAAAGCCAGTACTATGTGGACACAAGTCAACATTGTATCATAGATTTGATAGTGATGGATATCGGTAAAATATACAGGATCTTCCCGATATAAGGTCCCAATTATACCTCACACTATTTGGTGTAGGAGTCCCATATAGAAATATGGTCCTACTACTGTTTACTTAAAGGTTTTCCTTGGGTTAAGAAATTAGAATGAGAGAGAAGCGCACATGTGATTTTGAGTGAGCAAGAGAGTGTGACTTGTGAATGTTCGGTTATAGATGTATCAAGGTTCTTTCACTATAAGGGTGAAGAAAGTGAACCTCTAAAAGAGAAGTAATAGTGCTAATCTAATGGAGATACACACACATGGATAAGAAAGACTCGTTTGTCATCAAGCGAAGTAGTTCACATAGATGTGAAGATTGTTATAATCATTAAAACATATTTCCAATGAGTTAGCCACCAAAGACACTAAAATAATTCAATTACTTCAGTACATGTGAATTCCACATGAATCATAACCATTACAAGAATAGTCTTAAAATATTCACAATCCATGCATGAAAATGAGTTGGCTAAAAGGCTTCAAGTATTAAGCAAAAGTTCCAAGATACATAAGTACAATGAACATCACTAGCTCCAATAGTGGAGCAATAGAGCCACTACTTACTCCCAAAAAGTACTATATTTATATCTCTAATGCCTTGTGGGATAAGCCAAGGTTAAAATTCCTTTGCTTGAGTAATGAGGATCCTTTTATACTTGAGGCATGAATTTTCATATCCTTTTGACTCTTGAATTTCCAACGTCTAATGAACTTTGGACTTCTAGAAACCTTGGAGTTGCAAATGAATTTTGGAATTACATATAACTCTTGGAATTACATGTCATTTGGAGTTCTATACATGGCTCTTTTGTCCATACATGATTCTTAGACTTCCACTTATTTTCCTTTACTATAATTACATGATTTCATCATAACTTCCACATCATCATGTGATGAGACATGAAAAGTCACTATCATTAATAACTTTGACTTATAGTGACTAATGGCATGGAATTTCTTCAATGGGTGACATGACTTCCACTTGTATCTTTTCTCTTGTATGAAGGTTCTGATCATTGTTGTCTTCACCCTCCAAATGGTCTTTGATGTCATGGAGTCTTTAGGGGTGCTTTGATCATCAAGGCTTCAACACATTCTTTGTTTTGAAATGCTTCCTTTGATTTACCTCTTTGCCTTATATTATTCATGCATCCTTGCCATTTTGTTCTTCAAACACCTGCAACTAGAATCACTAATGGAAATAAAATGTCAAACTAGAAAGTCTCCTATTCTAACATGTTTCATCCATATTTTCTATTCATTTCTTAATAATGTGCTTGGGAGAAGCAAGGATAACTTATGGGAACAAGGACACACTTGAAAAGGCTGAAGGGTTGAGGAGATAAAGCTTCAAGGCTTTGGGATGTGCTCATGTGCTCAAGAGGAGATAGAGAAAATCAAGGGAGGGTGCAGGGTGTAGACCCAAAGGATGAAGGATGAGGCTTCAGACCTCTCAAGTGTGCTATGCACTCAATGGAAATAAGGAGGTGCAAGGTGCATAGATGAAGGATGCAGGAAAATGATTTAGAGATTTAGGGTGAACTCATGCACTTAAGAAGGAAAAGGAGGGTGTAGGGCACATTGCTAAAGGCTGAAAGGGTTAGGTTTTAGGTCTTTAAAGTGCACTCATGTGCTCAAGGAGGGTGCACTTCTTCAAGTCAAAAGAGTGTGCTTGAAGGAAGAGTTGAATATTTAGGGTGCAGTTAAAATAAGCAAGGGGAAGATGCTTAGGAGTGTGCTATGCACTCTTGTAGGGTGCAGGGAACACTTTTTAACAATGAAGGATTCTTCCTCAATGCTTGATAGTGCATTTCTGCACTTCTAGCCTCAATGGGTTGACTTTGTAACCAAAATTTGTCTAAGTCTAGAAGAGTGAAAAAAGGGGTGAACAAAATGAGTTTACATATGAAATCAAGTGAAATGCATAAAAAATGATAAATAAAACATAGACAAGTTTGGAAGATAGTAAATAGATATAAAAAAACCAATGTAAATACACTCCCCAAGTGTAACGGACAAAGTGCTTGTGACTGCAACCAAAAGTGTCATTTTGCAACAAGAAAAGGTGTCATGACCATGAAATGCGCTAGAGATGTTATAAACAATGTGACAACACTTGAGAATGATCGAGAACATTTGAAACATATTATATTACTTGAGACAGACCAAGGTGACATTGGAAGTGACTGTGAGGTAGGCTCCAAAGTTTGAATGTAGTGAAATTTTGGAGGGTGTTGTAGGAGCAACAACACTTGGAAAAACACTAAACGAATTTTAGTGTGTATGCCTAGGAATATATTTCCGTTAAAGGGTCATCCTTTTAGAAAGTATTGATTCACCAATTATATTTCTTTGAATTCCCCCTTTTGACCTAGTTATATACATATTACTTCACTTCACTTTCACTTCATTCAATACATAAAATATATTCCACATCAAAATTATTTCAAACTAGAAAAGGGTAAAGTGCATGCCGATTTTAAGATATTCAGAGTATGAGTTTCATATCTGGTGTTTCTCTGATGCAAACATTCTTGGACAGTACCCCGGTGGAGTCACTCTAGGAGCACAAATGTTGCTTCGCTACCAATAGGCCTAGACAATACCCCGACGAAGTCGCTTGCTTCACCTCCTTGTGCAGGAAGCATTGTTATTATTTCACCCTTTATTTTTTTTTTTAATAGGACTATGTTATGACACTTATTATTTTCAATGGGTGGAAGAGGGATGCTAACTTATTGAGAGCATAGGAGGTTCCCCTTTAGAGAAGTATTTTTATAATATCTGATTTTGGTTTCTTTCTTTAGATTTTCCCTTTATCTTTCTCTACTATAGTGGATAAGAATGTAACTCACCAAATAGATATACACCAAGTTGTGGATTTTGGATACTAGAACAGATACAAATCTAATATGTTCCCTCAAGGTTTTCCTTTTGTATGTATCACATTTTCTATCCAGGCTTAGCTCAACCTATAACATCTTCCCAAATAGATAAGTAAAACAAACAGATAGCCAAGCATCGTGGTTGTCACATTTTCTCTTATTCCACTACAAAGTCCTTCTGTGCCATGAATTTTTTTCACACAAGGTATTATTTATGTACAACAACCAAGATAGAAAACATGACATGACCGAACTTGATATGACACACACATAACTAACTCAAATGAAAAGGAAAGAAAATAATGAGAAGAATATACAAGAGATGCAACTTAGATATGTTATTGGAAATAACATTTCAAATATCGGCCATGCATGAGAAGAGGATCATTCCTCCTGTATAAGGATATCATATTGAAATTATTATGACTGAGCTTCTCCTCAATGGTGAAAGGGATAATCCATAGAGGTTGGAACTCTGTGTGTTTCCCTTTCTCTTCATGGGATATGTCCCACTTCAATACTAAGTCACCCACATCAAAACTCTTTGTCCCTACAGATTTATTTTCGAACTAATGCTTAATACAATTCTGATGGATGAAAATTATTTCTTTGGCTTTGAGATTTTATTCCTGAAGTTTTAGCAATGTATCTATCCTACTTTGAACCAAAAGGAAAGGTCTACCTTGGGACTCTTAGGAGAGTTGCAAGGCTAGGAGATAGAGGTTCAGAGGTAATATAAATTCTATGCTTTATATGAGGAATTACAATGTGATTTTGAGGAAAGGCTTCAGAGTTAAATGGTTAGCCCATAATGCATTTGTCAAAGAATTGTGTTAGTTCCTTTACTAAGAGAAAATTGTTTTCTTAATTATGCCGATAAGATTTTTATTTGTTAATTCAGCTAAACCATTTCCTTGTGGGTAATAGTTAGATGCATTCTTTAATATAATACCATTTTCTAATGCAAATTCATAGAGTTTCAACGGAGAGAAATAAGTGACATTATCAAAGACAAGAGACGTTGGAACACCAAAACCTGGTTATAATTTTCTACTTCAATTGTGGATGACTTCCTAGTCGTTAACTCATCTTACAAAAACTTCTTATGTCCACCGAGTAAAATAATCTGTCGCTATTAGGATGTATCATTGTTTCTTCCATGAATGTGGAAATATTTCTTCGATAACATCTAATCCCCACAGTTGTAACGGTTCCTCAACTACTATTTGTAGTAGTGGGGTAGATTATTTCTGATCTTGACCGACACATTTATAATATTTGGACACTTACGAGCTTAAGCATGTGCATATTTGAATAAGGTGGACCAATAATAACTAGCCCTCATTAGTTTATGCACAGTTGTGTCACCTACATAGTGACGATCTACTGGTCCATCATGTAGATATTTTAGTACCTTCTCCATGTCTTGAGGCTCAACAAATCTTAACAAGAAACCATTGTGGTTCTTTTTGAAAATCACTCCATGAATGAGCTGATAGGATAGATATTTAAGGAAGATTTACATCTTTTGTTTATTTGATAAATGCATGGGAAATGTGTCATGCTCTAAGAATTGTCGTACGTCTGAATACCATGGCACTATATATTTTTCCTGGGGAACTTTTTCAACATTATACATTTCTATTTCCTACTCCCAACCTAAAATACCTTGCTCAGTAGCATCTCTCGCTTTGGCTGCAAGTTGATAGAGGCCATGACCTTAATGGTATCAACTGGTTTAAAATCTAGATCATATTCTTGTAAGAAGGTCATCTAATTTTCCCTCTTCTTACACAACCCCTGCTACACAAAGAGTTTTCTAACTGTTGGATGAGGCAAAAAAGTGATCGTGTGAGCTTTAAGGAGATAGGTCTTGAAATATTTTACTACCTTATATACAGGATATGTTTGTTTATCAATGGTAGGATAATTAAACTCTAACCCCTGTAAGCCAGAACTCATGAAGGAAATACATTGTTCGCTTCCTTCAACATCCTTTTGAGTTAGTACAACCGCAATAGATGAATCCAAAGAAAAAGTGTGAAGAAGGAAATATTTTCCATAATTAGGACTAAATAATGTAGGTGCATCAAAAATAGCTTGTTTAATTTGAGTGAAAACATCCTTTTCCCTTTTGTCCCATTTGTAAATCACATCTTTCTTAATAATCTATTATAGAGGTTTTATTATTTGAGCATAATTAGACATGAAATTTCACGGGAAATTAATCTTCCCTAAGAAATATTACATAGCCTTTTTATTCACCAAGAATGGGATCTGAGTTATAGCTTTGACCCTTTTAGGGACAACTTTTATTCCACTCTTCACAATTATTTGTCCTAAGAGAGCACCTTTTAACACACCAAATATGATTTTCTTTGGGTTGAGATAACTCCCATATTTACGACACCACTCAAATATCTTATTTAGATGATGTACATGATCTGATCTTCCCTTGGAAAACATAATTACATCATCCAAATAAACAACTACGCTTTGGCCAATTAGGCCATGGAAAGATATGTCCATTTCTCTTTGAAAAACAACACTAACATTGATAATCCCAAATGGCATATGCTTAAAAGAAAATGTTCCCCACTTTGTCTTGAAGGTAGTTATGAGATGATATGGTTCCACTGGTAGCACTTTATTATAGCCATTAAAACTATATAATAGTGAGAACATCTCAGACCTAGACACTGTTTGGAGGATTTGTTCCATGGATGGCTCCAGGTAATTATCTTTGTCTAATGTCAAGTCGAGGTTGCAAAAGTTTGAACATAACCTTATCGCACCATAATTATTTATGACTAGGAACAAATTTTAAACCCAAGTGGAATGTATAATCTTGAAAATGGTTCGAGCATACAACATCTTTATCAATTCTTTTTTAATAAGGCATTCCAACGTTGGATGCAATTTCATTACCATATGCTCAAAAGGTTTCACCCCTTCTTAAATGGTAATAACATGATGGATGGTACGAGTATCATATGTCTTGAAATCTTCGTATGTCCATGAAAACACAACATGGTACTGCTCGAACAGGTGAATAATTCTTGTCATTCATGTGGAGAACAACATGTATCGAGGTTTACATATTTCAGATCTTCTTGAGTTCCCAGGTTAACTTGTTCATATGACATCGTCGAACTCTCAGTCTTAGTATTGATCGGTTCTCTGAATCACTTTTACATATCATATAATTTTTCTAGGGACACTAAACCTTTTGACATATAATTACCTTTCATTACATTAGATAATTCCTGCAAGTCCATGTCGTGGTCATCCTCGTTAATGGAAACATCTTTGACAAACATCCTCTTTACCTATAAAATGTAGTATCCATTGGTCGTCATTGAAAACACAAAAATTAGTGACATTATGAGGCACAAAGGTTAATGTATAATCTCTATATAAATTTTTTTCTCAATGGTGATATTATAGTGGTTCCATTAGCTAATTCATCTACCGCAACATTTATAAGCCTAGGAATAGAGATGATATTAAAAGATTTAAAATAATTAATCAATCACCATATCTCTTGTTGGTAGTTTTTAAGATTTGGTGAAACATAGTGGATAATGTCTCATGCTTGACGAGTGACCACTTCTGATTCACCAATTACCTTGAGAAACTCTAACTTCAGATTGTTGTATTTCGTTAGTCTAGGCATGAGTGCTTCATACTCAACAGTATTATTTGTACACTTGAACTCCAAATGACATGATAGAATATACTTATTCTTATGTGGGTCTATGAGTATACAACCAACTATAGATCTATCCTAAATTTTAAAACCATCAAAGTACATAGTCCATATATTATTAGCTATAAAATTGGTTCTTATGATATCATTAGTATTATGTACATCTACATTACAAGATTCATTAGCACCAGTACAAGGAATTATTTCCAACTGTGTATCATATGGGATGGGTGATGGTTGTGCTTGATAACACCTGTGTTTACTTTCTAAAATAATTTCCAAAGATCAAATTAGCAAATCCAATAGGCTCATTATGACCCTCAAGTGGTGTCACAATATATTTTATGTATGATTAACTCACTACTAGAATCTGGTTTTTTGCCCTTATATGGAAGCCATAATTGCGACCAATATGTGGAAAAATATCCTTGTAATTTACTAGACCAGCCTTTGCTCAGGAGCACATTATAGGCTTCAACGATATCCACAATCAAAATGTTTACACATTAGTGTACTTGGTGATTAGCTTATAATCATATGATAGAATTCTTGAGTTCAATAATGGATTAGATAAGGGATCTATCCAACTGGATGATTTGTGCATCAGTTTTATCCCATTTAGTGTTAATTTTATTAGCAACGGATAATGGAATTACATTCACATATGCATTTGAATTGACTAAAGAATTATGGACATTATAATTAAATATTTTGAAAGTTAATAAAAATGGGTGATATATATTATTAGCATCTAAAGTTATAGAATTGACCATAGATTCAAGAGTACCAAAAGACTTACCAGACACCTTTTGAGAAGTAGAAGCTTTGTCACTTAATGAAGGTTTTGAAAAGGCTTGGAAGATGGAAATATTGGCACAGTCACTCTTCAAATATTCAATGATATTGTAATAAATCATTTCATTTTTAGTAGGAAGTGTTGAAGTGTCTAGAGGTGTAGCTTTATTTGACACTTCCAAAGTGATGGAATTGCTTTTGCTATTGGTGGAAGTGTTCTTAGAAGCAATAACGTTTCTAGACTTATTTTTTTCGTTTTGAGAAATATTGGTCGGCAGTGAGATCCTTCTTAACAGTTGCTCCCTTAATTTCTATCTCGCCACCTCCTGTTAAGAAATAGGTCCTTGGCTCCTCAAGTTATATTTTCCATTCTATTTGTGAGGAGGGACATCACTTTGCAGTGATTCTTCAACAATCTTCTTCTCAACATTGAGAATACAATCAAAAGAATTAACCACATGTCCAATACCTGCAGTTTCCTTATCCATTGAAGGTTCATTTGTTTCTTTTGTCTACTTAGATTGCTCATCTACTAGTAAGGTATCAACAATGTGTGTGACCAAAGAATTCATGTTGTGGTTCCATTGTAGGCATTTTTTCTTTGAATTCCATTCTTTATGGAAGTATCAATAATTATCCATGTATATACTTTATATATCTAGCACAACATTCAAGATCTGGGTAGATTTAGCCAACTAGTTGTTGTTGTTATTCCTTCGAAAAGGTAAAGACTTGGGGGGCTTGCTATTGGTAGAAGCCTCGCTTGACCTTCTCTTTAATTTTGAAACTTCATTGGTGAGTGCTTTTAAAGATCCGGTCAATCTTTCTAAATCCACAAAATTCTTTTCTTTAGCCTTTCTTGAAGAAGGCTGAGACTTCTTTCCAATCTCGTTGGAGTTTTTATATTCATCATAATCTATAATAGCTCCAATCGCATGCAATTCTTTCTCCATGGTGATTTATTTTGTGAAGTTTAGAGCCAATGTATCCTTTGCACCTCATTAATAAAAGAGGAAATGTTTGTGGGCAAGACAATTGCATAGTAATCATTAGTAACTGAATCTCAATGTTGTGTATATAGGGGAAACTCATTCAATATTTGATTGAAATCCTTAACTTTCCCCTTCTCCCCCATATTACTATTTTTGAGCTCTTTTACTAACATGGCGGGAGACTTGTCATTGACAAATTTCTCCAAAAACAATTTCTTAAACTTCTTCCATCCTTGGATTGAATTAACAGGGAGACTATGGTACGATGTTGTTTCTCTAGCTTATAATGTAAAAGGAAAAATCCTACAAGAAACATCATTGCACCATACCTTCAACATCCATAGATGCATGTATAAATTATCGATATGATATTTTGTATTAGTCTTCTTATCAAGATCAAACCTTGATAACAACTTTTATGGTTGTCTAGGCATTCTATGAAGGGTATCTATAAGAGCAAGTGGCGTTTGGGCCATCCAATCCAAGTTCTAATTAGCCATGTCTTCATATATTTTCTCCTCCTCTTTTTTGAATCTTATGAGCCTTCTCCTTCATCGTTTAAATCATTGTTAAACTCAAAATCAAATCCTAATTGTTCTTCGTTAGAAACAACAATATCTTCCCCATACTCTTGGTGAATGGGTGGAATCATATCTTACTAACCTATGTCCTCTGAAGACTCTACTAACTCCTCAAGAGTTGCGAAAACCAAATCTTCCATCGATGGAGAAAAAACACCAGCGTAAGTTGTTTCTTTCTTCTTAGATGATGAGGAATATTATGAGAAACATGGAGTAAACTGATAGCTTTCACAAACCGATGGGTGATAGGTCGAAGTTCCCATATTTATTCATAGGTAACTTCATATGCCAACTCTATGTTAGGTTGATAAGGCATTCCTACATTGGGAATAGGAGTTGGGATAGTGCTTGAGATATTACTGCATTTTTGAGAAGATGAATGATTGGGATGTGAAAAGTTATCACCCATAAAAAATTAGTTTCCCTACCTCTATTCCAGAATTTTGATAGTGTTAGATATTACCAACATACAAGGGATCTCCCTGATATAAGGTCTGAATTAGACCTCACACCATTTGGTGTAGGAGTCCCATCTGTAAATACAACCCAACTATCAATTACTTAAAGGTTTTCCTTGGCTTAAGTAATTAGCATGAGAGAGAAGTACATGTGTGATTTTGAATGAGCAAGAGAGTGTGCCTTGTGAATGTTCAGTTGCAAATGTATCAATGTTCTTTCACTACAAGGGGGAAGAAAGTGAGCCTCTAAAACATAATTAATAGTACTAATCTAATGGAGACACACACACGGATAAGAAAGACTCATTTAGCATCAAGCGAAGTAGTTCACATAGATGTGATGATCTTTACAATCATTGTAACACATTTCCAATGAGTTAAGCACAAAAGTCACCAAAATAGCTCAATTACTTCAATACATGTGAAAGCTAACATGAATCATAAACGTTATAAGAATAGTATTAAAACATTTGCAATCCATGCATGCAAATTTGTTAGCCAAAAGGCTTCAAGTATTAAGTAAAAGTTCCAATATACATAAATACAATGAACATCACCAACTCCAATAGTGGAGCATTAGAGCCACTACTTTCTTCCCAAAAGTACTATCTTTGTCTCTCTAATGCCTTGTGGGAGAAGCCAAGCTGAAAATTCCATTGCTTAAGTAATGAGGACCCATTTATAACTTGAGGCATGACTTTTCATATCCTCGTGACTCTTGACTTTCCAACTTCTAATGACCTTTGGACCTGTAGAACCCTTGGAATTCCGAACGATTTTTCAACTTAAATATGAATCTTGGAATTACATTTCTTTGGACTTATATACATGGATCTTTTTTACATACACGAATCTTACACTTCCACTTATTTGTCTCTACAATAATTACATGATTACATCCTAACTTCCGCATCATCTTGTGATGAGACATGACAAGTCACTATCATTGATTATTGGGACCTATAGTGATTGATGATATGGACTTTCTTCAATGGGTGACATGGCTGCAACTTGTGTCTTTTCTTTTTCATGCATCTCTTATCATTTATGCCTTCACCCTCCAAAGGATCTTTGATCTCATGGAGTCTTTAGGGGTGCTTTTATTGTCAAGGATTCATCATGTTCTTTGTTTTCAAATGCTTATTTCGACCACCCTATTTGCCCAATATTCTTCATGCATCCTTGACATGTTATCCTTGAAACATATGCAACTAAAATCACTCATGGCAAGCACACATCATCCTAAAAAATATCCTATTCTAACATGTTTCATGCATATTTTCTATTCATGTCTTAACAGTGCACTTGAAAGAAGCAAGGAGAACTTATGGGTGCAAGGGAACACTTTGAAAGGATGAGGGGTTGAGAAGATGAAGCTTTAGGGCTTTGGTATGCACTCAGGAAATCTAGAGGAGAGAGTGAAACTCAAGGGAGGGTGCAGGGCAAAGGTTCGAAGGACGAAGGATGAGGCTTTGGGCTTCACAAGTGCGTTATGCATTTGAGGGAAATAAGAATGGTGCAGGGCACATAGTTGGAGATTGAAGGAAAAGGCTTCAGAACTTCAGGGTGCACTCATGTACTCAAGAAGAAAAAGGAGGGAACAAGTTGCATTTTTGAAGGTTAAATGGATTAGGCACCAGATCTTCATAATATGCTCATGTGCTCAAGGAAGGTACACTTCTTTGAGTTGAAGGAGTGTGCTCAAAGGAAGACTTGAATCTTTAGGGTGAAGTTCAGAAAAATGAAGGAGGAGATGCTTAGGAGTGTGCTATGTTATCTTAACGGGAACAAGGAACACTTTAAACAATGAAGGATTCCCCCTCAAGGCTTGAGAGTGTGATTTTGTGCTCCTAGCCCTCATAGGTTCATTTTTTTAGCCAAAATTTGTCCATGTGTGGAAGATATAACAAAGGGGCGAACACAATAAGTTTAGAGATGAAATCAAGTGCGACACATACCAACTCATGTTTAAAACTTATATGTGCTCGAACACCAACAAATAGACATCAAAACACCAATGTACATAAACTCCCCAAGTACAACAGACAAAGTTTGTGCGACTATGACCAAAAGTGTCATTTTGTAACAAGCAAAGGTGTCATGACCATGAAATGTGTTGGAGATGTTCTAAACAATGTGACGACACTTATAATGATCAAGGACAATTGAAACATATAGAATGACTTGAGACAACACTTGATTACCAAGGTGACACTTGATGTGAATATGAGATAGGCTCCAAAATTTGAATGTAGTGAAATTTTGGACAATATTGTAGCACTGACAACACATGACTTTGTATTACTATGTGAATTTTGTACCTCTTGGATATTGGTATTATATTACATCACTTAACAGGAGGCCAAGGATGTTACAAGGTGTATGAGGGCCGAAGTTGCAACATTGGACTTGCATGGGCCAAAGAATTCTTACAAGAAAAATTATAGATTGTTTACCAACTATTTGAGATAATTCCTACAGAAGGGAGTAGAAGAATCACTCAATTCAAGGAAAAATTCATAGGAATGGAAATTGTATATGGATTATATTTTGTTAAGGTTTCAGAAAATGTCAAATCATAGGAAAATTTTTAGAAAATTTTTGCTAAAATAACATGAGCAAGGAATTCAGGGAGACAAGTTTTGATTGGGAGAAAAAGGGTTCATTTCATTGGCTTAGTAGGCCCCACCCCTTTTCATTAAACTCTTCAACAAATAACAATGAAGGTTAATATTTCGGCATAAGAAAACCATTAAATTCCTAATATGATACATAAAAATATGTTATACTGTCCTTCATGTGTTATATGCCTAGGAATTAAGTGCAACAACTCACACCATTTTGGCTTCAAATATTATATAGGCATGCCTTTAAGATGATACTAAAATTCCTTACTAGCAAGAAAATTCTTCCAAGGAACATTTCACACTACAACATCCTTGGACCAACATTCACCTTCAAGAGGAAGGTACCGAGTTGATGCTATAAATTGTAGGTTAATTCTGATTTCCAATTTTGCCGCACTAACTCTATTTCCATTAAATGAATAGAAATGACTTTCAAAAATTCATTGTTATGCCCCTAAAACAACTATAAAAATTCCCACCAGCAACCTTGGTGGAACAAATCCAAGCACTCATTATTTGCCTAAAGAAGTTGTGCACCAATGTAAGAACCACTAAAATTTTCAGAAGAATGCTTTGAAGAAAATAGATTGTAAAATATAAATAACAAATTATGAAAGTTGGCATAATCATAACTTCAATACTAGAGGTAGAGCCACTGCTACTAGAAGGCATCCATAGCCTCAACAGGGATACCTTTTAATTGATGATATGCCGATATCCCATCCATTAGATATAGAGTCAGACCTAATAAAAATATTTACTCCACTTAAACGTTTTCATTAATAATTAACTAAAATATGTTGTGCTGACTTAGTCACCAAATAGTGTCATTTCCATTTACAAGAAATAACATAAACAAAAAGTTGGCCCATGATGAGACCACTTTTCTTTCAGCCTTGTGACTAAAAGGCATTATCCTGGCCTGGTGACCAAATAGTAATAATGTCACTTCTGTTACGACTTGTGATCCTAGTAGGTGGCTCGTAATGAGGCCTCACATATCATAGCTAATCCTTTTCTGCTAGAAATAAATTATGATTTAATAATAACCCTTAACCTATTACTCAAAATATGGGGAGCCAAATATTCTCCTTAAGAGAAAGGAGGGCGTGATAAGTTTACTTTCCAACTTTTTGTTAATAATATAGGTAAAAGGTAATTTGTTTCTAAAACACAAATTAATCTTCAATAACAATGGGTTGAGATAATTTATGCATTTGGGACCAAATCTGAAGATATCCTAAAACAAAGGAACTATTTATTAAGGTAAAACTGAAGGAATTGAGTCAGTTGTTGACACATGTGTTAGTAAATCATGTCATAAAGTTTCCCTTTAAAATTGCTTTGAGGAATATTTTACTGTGGAATAAAATAGAAAAAAACAAAATCAAAAGGAATCCAAACTAATGAAAAAGCATACTCAAGCAAATAAAAAGAGAAAACTCAAATATACAAAACCAAATAAAAACATAATAGAAATATGTACAAAATTCTATCAAAGGAGATTATGCAAAGTATCTTTTTAGATTCTTCCAATTGACTAGGAGTGACACAGGTTGACCTTCCAAAGTCTGAAGTCAAAATGTGTTGGGTCTCCTATTTTTTGTAACAATGAAGGGTCCCAACCATAACTTTGTAAAATTGGTGTGTTCCCCTTTGTCTTCACGGGCCTTATCTCCTTTTAAAACCATATCACCAACTTCAAAATCTCTGTTAGAAGAAGAATCATTATCAAACCATCGTTTTACCAGTTGTCGATGTTGATTTAACTTGCTTTTAGCTTTGTGTACCTCTTCTTCCAACTTTAACAAGGAATTAATTATATTTTCCATATTTTATGACTTAATTTATTGAACACTTTGAGACAGTTGTAGAGAAGGGAGAAAGATGTGATAGGGTAATATAACTTCTCTACCATAAATAAGAAAAAGGGTGAGTTTCCAATAAAAACTTTCATTGTGACCCTATAAGCCCATAATGCATTAAATAACGCAACATGCCAATTTTTTTTTATTTTCTGAAGCTATTATTTTGAGGATTTTTAGTATATTCTTATTTGAAGATTGAATAAGGGCATTGCCTTTCGAATGGTATTTTTGTTGAATATTTTATATTAATCCCTTTTTATAGGGAAGATGTGTCTAACTCATTATATGATAAATAAGATGCATTATCAAAGACCAATGAGTCAAGAATGCCAAAGTGATAGTTTGAGATTCAAGAAAATTAATTACTTGATTAGAATTTACCACACTCAAAGGTGTTGCCTCAACCCATCTAGTAACATAATTTGTAGTTGTTGTAATGCACTTATGCTAGTGGGATGATGGAGGATTAATAGGTCCAATTATGTTCAAGCCCCATTGCTGAAATGGAGTTTCAACAGTGATAGGATGTAATGGAAAGGTAAGCTTTTTAATCCTACCAATGGTCTTTTGGTAGGTTTGGAATTTTCTAACAAGGTCATGGGTGTATTTAAATCGAGTGGGCCAATGATATACTAGACTTAGAACCTTGTGTGAAGTGGTGTCTATACCAAAATGTCCACAAACAGGTCCAAAGTAGAGTTCACAAATTATTTTTGAAGCATCTTCCTACTCTAAGTAGCGAAGTAACACCCCATCATAATTTTTTGGAAAAGAACATTATTGTTAAATTGATAAAGTGTTGATTTTAATATTAGTGCTCTTCTCTAAGTTGAATTGAGACAAGAGGGGGTTGTGCCTTGTTCAAAATAAAATATAATGTCTGAATACCTTTGATATTGAAACAAAAATTCCTTATGTATTAAATATACTTCATTGTTTAGAGAGGAATCATCTAGGAATGTGGAATGAATGTTAGGACAAGAAACTAATTCAAAAACCAATTTGCAAAGACCCTGACCTTTCATGATTTGTGCCGGTTTAATTTCAAGTTCAAATTTTTGTAACGATGTCATGTAGTGAGACCTTTCCTCCCCAAAATTCCTTTTGAATTAAAAGGTTTCTAATTTCTAGGTATGAGACTGTGACTCTAGCTTTAGACTTAAGAAGGCAAAATAAAAATTCTTAACTCCTTTATACACAAAAAATGTTTGTTTATCCACTGGTACATAATTAAGATCTACCCACTTAAAAGTGGAGCTCATGAAAGAAATATGGATTTCAATATTAAGATCAACCTTTTGTGTGAGCACAACAACATAAGTTGACTTTGAAGTGAATGTATACAAAAAAAATCTTTGGAAAAATCAAGACTAATTAATGTAAGAGACTCCGCGATATATTGTTTAATAGTGTTGAAAGACTTATTTTGTGATTCTCCCCATTTAAAAACACTAATTTTCTTTAGTAAGTGTTGAAGAGGTTTTATAATTTCTGAAATGCTAGGAAAAAAATTCCTGACGAATTTTTTCTTTCCCATGAAAGGTTGCATGGCCTTTTTGGAATTTGGTAGGTTTTAAGCACTAATGGCTTGTGTAGTTTTAGCATTGATTCTAATTGTATCTTTAGATACAATGCAACCTATTAATTTACCTTGAGTAGCTGCAAAAATAGATATTTTAGGATTAAGGGAGATTCCAAGTTTTCTACATCTTTCAAACACTTTTTTCAAGTGCAACAAATGGTCAGACCTCTATTTTGAGAAAATAATAATATCATTCAAGTATATAACTATAGATTCATTAATTAGAACTCTAAAAGTGATATCCATCACCCATTGGAAAGTTTCCCTTATGTTTATCAATACAAAGGGAATCTTTCTATAGGAAAAGGTACTCTAAGGAGTTGGAAGGTAGTATTTAATTAATTAGCAAGTGCTGCCATCATATGATTGTAGCCCAAGAAACCATCCAAGAAGAACAACATCTCAAAGCCTAAGAGATGATGGAGAATTTTCTCCATGGGTGGTACTAAGCAATGATCATTTTTATAGGCCTTGTTTAGATTCCTAAATTTGACACAAAGAAGGACATCACCATTTTTCTTTCTAACATGTCCTAAATATTCAACCCACTGAGTGTGTTACATTGGAAAGATGACTTTAGTTGCCAAGAGTTTACTTAATTCTTCTCTCGCTACATATTCGAAACTTGGGTGCATTTTCCTCGGTTTCTACTGATAGGGTTAAGTTTGAGGTCTCATAGGAATAACATGTTGCATGGTATTTGGATCAAAGGTATTGAGATCATCATAATTCCTAGAAACTACATCTTTGTACTACTTGAACATATTAACGAAGTCAAAAATTTCTTTAGGAGAACAATTTACTTCTAAATTAATGCATTGTGACTATATTTTGACCCCAAATTTATGACTTCAATTTCCATAGTAGAGTTGTTAGTTTTACAATATTTTACCTCTTAAATTTATCATGCAAGTCATACAAATGTTCAAATATATTAGAAGATTTAAGGATTAGTTTTACCATCTCGAAGACCTCATCTAATGCCCAATGTTTTCTTATCAGAGAAAAATCCTACAAGTTTTCATCGTGGGTGGTCTCATTGATAAATGCATCTTTAAAGGTGCCCTCCATATGCAGAAAATCAATTATTTGTTTTTCATCATCGAACACATGCCAATTAGTGATGTTGTTAGGTATGGATGGTCTAAAAATCAATTCAACTAAAAACGAATCAGGTTCAAAAATTTTAGTGGGAATTAATATAGAAGCTACATTAGCAAATAAATATACTTCTTGACTTGGAAATCTAGAAACATAATGGATATTGAAAGATGAGAAATTTAATATTAAATCCCATACCTATGATTGATAAGCATTCAAGTGAGCTAACAAGCTGTGCATATAATTTTTTACTTGTCTAAAAATTATCTCAGAATCACCATAATCTCTTAAACATTCAAGTCTAATATCTATAGCTCTGTGGAGTCCCTAAGTAAGAGCCTTGTACTCTGCAACATTATTAGTACATTGAAATGCTAATCTATAGGTGATAAATATTTTATTTCCATTAGGATCTAAAAAGAATACATCCAACACCAACCCCTTCTTTGCACTTAGAACCATCAAAATACAATGACCAAATTTTAGATTTATCAAGATTTGACATATTACTGATACCAAGAACTTTATGATAAACTATAACTAACACATTAACTATTCCCAAATCAGATTGTTGTTCTAAACTCAAAACTGTAGAAAAATGATCAAAAGCATTTACAAAGAAAGAGTCAACAACCAAGAAATCATCAGTCCTATTTGGTTTATTCGAATCATTTAAATTAATAATGGTATGTTTCATGTATGGCTCCTTGATAATTTTAATTTTATTTTGTTCCCCTATGCAGGGTATAAAAAATTTAGTCAAATCAATAACGATAAATACGTTAAGGTGTTGCAGTCAGTCCCTACTTAAAAACAACCCATATACTTCAAGAATGTCAACAATCATAATATCTATAATCTGATGAATTCTATGGTCTTGTGAAAATATGATAAGAACATCATTCAAATCCACTAATAATTTAACATAAGTTATGTTCAATTATACAATCTTTATGTCAGAAGGTTTCATATGTGCAATGATCTTCTTACAAACTGAAAATAGTATCACATTAGGAGAAGAAACTATGTCGATCATACATTTGTGGACATTACAGTTACAAATTTCAAGAGTTAATAAAAATGGTGGGAGTTTCCTTTTCTGAGTGGAAGAGATAATTGCATGGAATTTCAATATCTGAACATTTTGCACGGAATACTCATCAAAATAAGTTATATCTTTACTTGTGGGAGCTTTCAAGCCAAAAATATGATGTTGAACTTTTTTTTGAATTATAGGAATTTTCCAGAGCTCAGACAAGGAAATATTATATTTTATTTTCTTAAGGTCATCTATTGGATCACATTCTAGATTTGAAAAGCGTATTTTTTAGTGCTAGGTGTTTCTTTAGTTACATTTTTATTTGGTGT
Organism: Pinus taeda; assembly: GCA_000404065.3. Lineage (NCBI taxonomy): Eukaryota > Viridiplantae > Streptophyta > Pinopsida > Pinales > Pinaceae > Pinus > Pinus taeda. The sequence goes on along the minus strand of APFE030917046.1, from coordinate 44,926 downwards.
AGATGGTGCTTGGATTTTAGTTAACACTAAACTTTGGGTAAAAATAGGGATGTGATCTTCTTCAAATAAATTCATCAAAAGATCAGGAGGCTGAGTTACCTATTTATTTTCATAATTGGTTTCAACCTCCTTTTCCTCATTGTTATCTCATGTTGTATCAATATATATTGTCAAAGCATACAAAATATTTTCCAATCCTTCAACATTTAACCCTTCATTAAGGGGAAGTGGTTTATGAGGAGGTGGTCTCCTAAATGATTTCTTAAAGTTTCCCCTGTTAGCTAGTCATTCATATTTTCCTTTCTTAAGACCAATTATTTCATTGGATAATTTATTTGTAATCTATTGAAGGCTCTCTAGATCTAAGGCTGACTAATCTTTCATAAATGTAGGTTGTTTTGATGTTTCTGGTTTTTACCAAAAGAAGAGGCCAAGTTATATTGTTTGTCAATACTGGGTTATAAACTTAGAATGTCCTTTTCAACTGACAAGGCTTCTTCAAAGGCATCCTGTAAAATATATTTTCGTGCCCTTTTTACCCACATGGTTATATCATGAGGTAAAACCTTCCCATAATAAGTGATAATAAAATTTTGAGTTGGCAAAGATTCAACTAGGATTTTATTATTTAATGAAAGAAATCTAACATTGAAATCTTTGACCTTCTCGTTATTCTATATTTTCATGTTCCATATTTCATTAAATAAAACCTTTGGTGGCTTGTCGTCTCTGAATTTTTCAAGAAACACAGATTCAAACTATGCCCATGAAACGATACTGTTGAGAGGCTAAGTGAAATACCATGTAGTGGCTTTTCTTGCATATGTATAAGGGAATTATCTACACACTACATCCTCATGTAGAATTCTCTTTTCCCTGATAGCTAACATAAACACTTTGATTTCATCCTCAGTAGGATGCTTCAAATTAGGGTCAATATTTGAAAGGAACTTGTGAGGGTTCCTTAGAAGAGGATGTTGCACGCCATGAAAAACAACTACATCTTAATCAATCCAAGGGGTTGAAAGATCATTATGTTGAATGCTTTATTATTTACGATATTACCTTGGTTATCTTCCATTCTACATGATCCTTCTTCACCAAAAGAGTTACCTGAGGATGAGGGTGAAATAGGTGGAGAAGGAGGAGAATCAAAACCTCCAAGTAAATTTGGTTGTTTGGAACTGCCAACAAATATCTCGGACGTAGATAGGTTGAGACCAATAATTGTATCAACAAGAATATTGTGCAACCTATCATTTACTGTAACAATAGTATGAGGGATGCCTTTGTGTGGATATAAAAACATGGGTTCTTATAGGTGAAGGTCAAGAGGAGTGATTATTTGTTGCGACAATATTATTTGAAGAGAAGAAGTTATTTGAAAACTCTCTTGAGTATGAAAAATAAATTTTCGAGACCATTGAATAGCCTCTTCAATTTCAGCTTGTGTAAATGATCGAGTTGAAGTGGTAGGCTCACGAGTGGTATGATCAGGTTGTGGTTGAGATGTAGCTGAAGTCTCAATAAGGGGATGTTCGGTGTCACTCCAAGTGTCAATAGGTGACCCAACATTTTGGCAATTGTAATGGCTTTTTTCCATTTACAATTGAATGGGCCCTCCTAGTGCCATTTTGCTAACGCGGGCATTTAAACACCTAGGTCAACAAGGAAGAAGTTACCTAAACTGAGGATATTAATATCCCAAGTCATTTTGAGTAGTCACATCTCATGGGTTTAGAGGCTCTATTTCCCTTGGATCCTTTATTCTTACGAACAAGTGAATCCAGGAAAATCTAATCCTGATATAAACTATGGCTATCATATACTAATCTAAATTAATCCTACATTAAATGATGGTTAAAATAAACTACAATTGAACTATCAAAGTAGTTATACAAATGAAAGGATAGGAATCAAATAGCCTAAATCTAATTATAGATATGAAAATAAAAGGTTGAATGTTTCATTGTTAGTGAGATACGATATGCTAAATAATTCTAATTTATATATTTTGTTTAGAAATTAGAACCAAGAAATATAATATAATAAGTGATGCTATAAAATCAAGGCATGATACAAAATGTACAGAAATATATTACAACATGTAAAATAGGCTAGAACATAACATAATTGGCTCAAAAAAGTGTACTGTCAAGAATCTTTGTAAACAATATTTATAAAATGGAATTAAATTCTATTCCTAAATGAAATTGCAAATCATGACTATTTTTCAATGTAAATAAGTATAGAACAAGTAACTGTAAATCTATAGGTTCCTTATGTTGGAAGATAAACATAGATCAACTATGTTTACTTTCAAATCTTACATTAAGAAAAAATGAAAAGGACAACTAATATATAATCCTAGTTACTACTTGGCCAAGACTCATAAAAGGGAAAATTATAAATGATCTCTTTTAAATTCATATACTATAATAATTGCCTTTATGAAAATAATTAATAAAGCCTGCTATCTAAGTAATTATATTGAATGAGACAGTCATTATCTACAACAACAACAACATTATTAACAACTTGTAAAGAAGAAATGACATGTTCTATCAAGTTTAATGTCAAGGAAAATACTAAAGTTCAAATTAGATTAATAACTGGATGAATACTACTTCTTAGGACATAGGTCACTGAAGAAGAATATCAATCAGATGAAACAATTACAAATTAAAATTGTGTTTTATCAACAAATAAATGTGGTAAGAACAATAATTTGATTTTAGAATAAAATCGTCAAGTAAGTAACACCATCTTCTAGATCTTGAAAATAAATTATAGGAGAATAAAGAATATAAGCATATGACCATGGAGCATAATGACCAAAGAATCAAAATGAATGCATTCAAACCAGTGAACTTATATTAAAAGTATTCCATAGCCAATTTCACTAGCATTTCCTTGCCCAAAAATTTCCTTCTTAGATCCCCTTGTTTTCATAACAAAAGATGGGTATATTTATACATAGGCTCAAAACCTTTAAATATCAAATGAAAACTAAAAATTATATTTTTAAACCGTAAGTTATATATATAAAATAATAAATGTTGAAATTTTAGGCCTTTGATCGAATGAGCAAATTGAAATGAAACAAATGGAAGACAAAGTTCCCATACAGAGCTAAGAGTAGGAAAATAGTGATTTAGAGTATCTTGAGTTGTGAAGTACAACAATATCGTCTTGCACATGTGGAAGATTTTCCACAAAAGCAAGCTAAAATTAAATAATACTAGTAATAACACTAAAATGAGGCTACTATAGAATCTTTGATTATGCAGCAGCATTTTATTCTAAAATAGAAAAATAGATTAAAACAAAGCATACCTAAAACACTTCACATGCATAGATAAAAACAAATCAATATTTATCTACATCAAATCCCTCTAATTGTGAGGAGATAGTGACTTTTAGATTCAGAGACTTGATAATGATGTTAGTGACTTTTGACTGGGTTTTACACTTGACATTAGATGACTTTTGTTAATTAGTTTTATCCTTTTCCTAGAACAAGGCTTTGTGTTGATTATTCTCATACATTAGTTGGTTAAATCAGTGTTTCAAATGAGGGACCATAACCATGTATCACCATTATTAATACATATTGGAAATTAATTCATCCAAATGAGGAATACTCGAGGAAGAATCATAAAAATTGGCCATGTTATCATCATCAAAAGGAGTTGTCCTAGATTGGGGCTTGTTATTTTTTGGCAATGGCTCGAGATTATTTTCTAAATCAACAAAGGGAACATCTACAAGGGGAAACTTCTGCCTTATCTTTCTGGATCGAGTAATTTTCATTGAAGTTTCTTTGTTTTAACCATATCCTATTTAATTTGAGCAATTATTTGTTCTTATTTAAGCGATGAAAACTCTAGATCGAGCTAAGGAGACTCTGTGGAGGGTTTTAAATCATTGACTATTTTGCAATTCTAGTAAAATAAGGGGAGGTTTTTTTTTGAAATTGTTATGAAACCAACTCACAAAAGGATAGAAAAGATAGATGAATGCCTTAGAAATAAGCCTCTTCGAGGGGGAAACCTCCTTTACATTACACAAAGGAACAATTCTTGGATGATACAAATGACAAGACCTCCTTTCTATATATAGGAGTCTAAGGGGTCATAATATAATCAGAGTTGACATAACAATAATAATGTAAGGGCACAATAATAACAATAGTGGGCTTTCTATGGGGCACAATAGTAATAATATGGGGACTATATGGGTACAACAATATAATAAGGGGGTTGTACTAATAACAATAAGGGGTTACACTAGCAGTATAGGGGCCTAACATGCTCCTCTCCTTCAAAATGTGTTGTCCTCAATGCTTGAGTAGTTCTTGATGCTTCTGTATAAAATTCTTGTCCTCCCATGTGGAATATTTAGCAGCTAAGTTCTTACACTTGATGAGATACTCTGAAATTGATCAATTTTGTAGCTGTCGGGTTCTTGTTTCTATGACTGCTCCAGGTTCGAATATGGTTTTTCCTTCCTCTTCAAGTTCTAGCAATATTTTTTGAATTGGGATCTTCTGAAAATTTGGAATGAGTGGACACACTTCTTCATCCTTCTTCCATTCATCCCTTACTTCATTTATCCAATCTGGTTGGATAATAGAAATAGCACAAAACAATGCTTCCACATCCTCATCCTTTCTTGAGAGTGCATCTGCAACAAAGTTTTGCTTCCCTTTTCTATAGATGATGTCAAAGTCATAACCCAACATATTTGTGACCCATTTTTTTGTTCTTCTAAAGATAATATTTGTTTTAAAAAGAATTTAAGACTATCATGATCCATTTTTACCTTGAAATGTCTTCCCATTAGGTAAGGTCGCCATTTCTTTAGTGCATGTAGTATTGCCAACGTTTCCTTCTCATAAATAGCTTACTTGAGATGTAGCCATAAAAATACCCAATTACCTACATCAAAACATTTTTCACTACAACGTTGATCTACCTGTTGTTTCATTCGATTCTGCACGAAAGTGGTGTTATCCTTTAAAAGTTGGAGAACTTGTTGTTGATGTTCAATGTGATCTTTCACTGCGTGAACCTTTTTCTTCTTCATATGCCCTTCTATCTTTAGAGTTTGAGGAGTGATAATTTCTTCCAATTATTTACAAGATATGGCCGGATTAATTTCTTGATGCTCGATGTGATCTTTCACTTCTTGAGCATTTTTCTTCTTGATATGTCTTTCTATCTTGATAGGTTGAGGAGTGGTAATTCCGGCCAATGCATTACAAGACATGGTTGGATTCATTTCTTACTTATCTGGGGTTGGTTCCTAGTGTATATCCTCCTCTTTTGATGTTTCTTGATCATTTTCTTCCTCCTCTTCATAATCTATGTAAAATAATTTCTTCTTAGCACACTTATGACCTTTAGTGCATTCGCTATCAGAATTGTAACAAAGCCCTTTTTCTGTTTTTTCTTCTAGTTTCCGTGGTGTCACCCTTGTAGGTTGTGGAAAGCTAGGAGAAACAACACTTCCATGATTATAGTTGTGAGGGGTAGAATTCATTATTTCCGTAATTTTTCTTTCCATTTTTCTTCACAACTTTAATGCCTTCTCCAATGAATCAGGTTCCTGAAGATGAACCTCATGTTGAATGTTATCCTTTAAAGTCCCTATGGAGACATCGATCCTTTGCTTCTCTAGAATATCATTTTCCCTTATATTCAAATTTTGAAAGTCCTCAATGTGCTCTTCCATTGAACACTTTTGTTTGATATTTATCAATTGGCTAAAGAAAGTGTTTCTCTTTGTATCCTCATAATATGCTATCATTTCCTCCATGAAAATTGACCATGTGACAAGTGGTTTATGAGAACAAAGCCCTTTATACCATAAATATTGATTCAGTTCTAAATAATTAGATGCAATACATACCTTTTGTAACAATGGCACACCATGTAGATCAAAATATTTCTCCATCTGTAGTATCCAATTTACTGGATACTTTCCATCAAACTTCATTATCTCGCTTTTTCTTGATTTTAGGAGCTTGATCTTAAAATGACTAAAACTCTATAGTTTTGGATTTTCTAGTTCTAAAATCATGACCTATAGTAGCCCTCTGTGTCCTCTTTCCAATGTCACCAGTATGATTGAATTTAGATTCTCCAAGAAAGAGTTATGCACAATATCCCAAGATGACCTAATTATAGACCTTTTCAGAAGAGAGAACTTGTATGAAGTGCTACGTGTCACTATTTGGACCTTCGGATCTAAAAAATATTCAAAGGAAACTACAATCCATCCTCTTTCTATAACTTCTTATGAAATTTCAATATGATGCTCAAAACAAACGTTATGATGATTTTCCCCAAGTCACCTGTTTGGAATGAAATTCGGGAGTTTGCAAAAAGGCTAACTTCCTCAGATCATATCTCTGCAAATATAGCACGAAAAGCTCTGAAATTCGGACCCTAGGTTCATAACAATTTTGGCCCAAATGGGTTTTTTTTAGCATCTGAAAATTTGTAGAAAAAACGTTACATAGCAAATTCCACGATGACCTGTTTGGAGCAGCGAAACCCTAGAATCCAAAGCTCTGATACCAAATGTTATGAAACCAACTCACAAAAAGATAGAAAAGATAGATGAATGCCTTAGAAATATGCCTCTTCAAGGGGGCAACCTCCTTTACAATACACAAATGAACAATTCTTGGATGATACAAATGACAAGACGTCCTTTCTATATATAGGAGTCTAAGGGGTCATAATATAATCAGAGACGACATAACAATAATAATGTAAGGGCACAATAAGAAAAATAGTGGGCTTTTATGGGGCACAATAGTAACAATATGGGGACTACATGGGTACAAAAATATAATAAGGGGGTTGTACTAATAACAATAAGGGGTTACACTAGCAGTATGGGGGCCTAACATAAATTCAAACCTGACTATCATCTGAAAGAAGTGACTCTAGTGCTTGGGCATATGCCTCACACTTGTACTATTAGCATTCATCAGAAATTGATGAATTTGAACTAATAGGAGATGAGGCAAGAGAATTTGTGGCAGAAGACTGGGTAGGTTCAAATGGCATAGGCTTATCATAGCCATTCCAAGCAAGAGAGAATCCCAATTATCACTAATTTTCACCAAATAATGTTGAACTAATATTTAGAATAAAATGTGGTGGAACAGGGACCTATAAGGGTTGTTGTGATCAACTTGGTAGGTCTTAGCCATTTTCATTAATCGTCAACAATTAATAGGGTAGGTTAAAATTTCAACCTAAGAAAACCATTAAAATCTTGATATGATACATAAAAACTATGTTACACAACCCTTCATAGGTTATATACCTATGAATTAAGTGCAACAACTCACACCATTTTTGCTTCAAAGATGATACAAACATACCTTCAACATGATATTGATAGGCCTTACTAGCAAGCAACTTATTCCATGGAACATTTCAAACTACAACATTCTTGGACCAAATTTCACCTTCAAGCGGAAGGCATTTGGTTGTTGCTACAAATTCTATGTTAATCTCTATTTCCAAGTCACCCACATGGGATATCCTTCCATTAAAATAAGAAGTAAAGGATTTAATGACTTCATTTCTATGTCCCTAAAACAACTGTAAAAAGTTCCACCAGTTGGTTTATTGGAACAAATCTAAACGCTCATCATTTTCCTCAAAAACTTCTGCACCAAAGAGCTCGGTTAACACTACAGGTAGCACACTAAGGGATGAGAGTAGAAATAGAGTGAAATAGGGTTTTATAAATGTAAATACTAGCCATGAAACCCTAAGTTATAGTGCCCTCAGAACCAAAATGAGGAGAGACAAAATGAGGCATTTTCAGAGAACCTTATCCAAAAACCAGAGTAATGAATTCAACAATTGTCAAGTACTAGCTTGAGTAAGAGCCATGATGGTCTAGGGACATGAGTGATGAATGATAGTTGTGGGATAATGAGCTGTATGAAAATTGGAATCGATAGAGGTTGACAGCTGAGAGTTTGGATTCTAGGTTAGTCGATTAATAAGCATTATAACATAACACATTACCGAAAACCAATATTTCCCATAAGTGTGTATCCATGAAACAAATCACCTAAAATAATATAATTAATTCAAGATAAAAGAACCACTAATTGGCTTTCATGATATGATTGAACGATTAAATGATGTAATAAAATGTTTAAAAACATACAATGCCACCAACATATGGTATAAACCGGAGGTTAAGACCATTGGTTCGAACATGAAAAAATTAAAATCAAACATAATATGAAGATGAAAGGATCATAATAGTGAATATGATAGTTTATATCCTATTAGCATTTCAAAATTAACTAGGGATGCTAAAGAATATTTGGTTCTGTAGCAACCCATAAACTTAAACATTTTATTGCTATTAGGAGAAATGGTAAATTTACTAATGATAACAATGAAATGAAATAAACTTTACACCACTGATGAATAAAAGCGTAGGCCATATAATATCACACACATCATGAGAAAGAATATAAATCAACATAAATATCAAAATGATGATTAGAGGAAAAGTGTAGGAATCAATACAATCAGATAAATGGAATCAAAAAAGACAAAATTAGTAAAAACCTCTATGAGGGGCCTTTTTTTTTCCAAAATAAAAGGAGTAGGTTGGCTTGCCAACAGTGGGTTACAATGAGACATCCAGGTGTAGAGTGTGTATATGCTAGAACTTAGGAAAATTGTCATCAGGAGAAATGTAAATTTTGATGAGGGAAGGGCTTTGAGCAAGTCCTCAGAGCATGACTAGGCTATAGTATAGGAGCAAGAGCAGCAAGCTCCCAAGCAGGAGGCTCAACCATCACCTTAGACTATAATTGTACATATTGATGGGTAGTCTAAGCAACATAAAGATAAGGGGGACACATAATTGGAGGAGAGAGTGGAGCCCACTTAGGTCATGGCTCCCAAACTAGGGAGAAGGAGAGTTAGATTGGTAGATTATCAAATTTGGGAAGCACAAGAGCAAGTTGGTTCTCATATCACATCAATTAGATAGAGAAAATAGACACATAGGTACATAGGGTATATGGCACTTACAACCAATTTGTTGGATGTTGTGCTTTCCATTTACTAGAAGGAAACCATTAAGTAGGTGTGGAGAGATGCCATAGTGGAGGAATATGCTTCCATCATGAAAAATTATGTATGGGAAGCAGTGTCAAGGCCATAGGGAAACCATATGGTGGTATCTCACTGGGTCTACAAGATCAAGCAAGGGGATAATATGAACATTGAGAAATATAAGGCAAGACTCGTGGAAAATGAGTTCTTGTAGGTAGAGGGGATTGATTATGATGAGACCTTTTCCCTAGTGGCTAGATAATCATCTCTCAGGACTATTGGATCTGTTGCAACCTAGATGGGATGGAGATCCACTAGATGGAAACTAAAAAAATGTCCTTAATGGGGTTGTTGAGGATGTGATTTATCTTCATCGGTTGAAAGGATTCAATACATGCAACAAGGATTCTCATGTTTACAAACTCAAGAGCCTTGTATGGGATCAAAGAGGATCCAAAAGCATGGTATGATTACTTAGACAGTTACCTTCAAGGATTTGGCTTCATGAAGAGTGAAGTAGAATCCAAAATCTACTACATTATTGTTAGAGGTGAGTCGCCTATTCTGGTGTTAAATGTGGATTATTTGATTTTGACAAGTGTCGATAAGCTCATCTAAGAGTGTAAGAGACATCATGTAAGAAAATTTGAGATGAAGGATATGTGGATGATGCAATATTTTCTTGGGCTTGAGGTTTGGAGGGGTAATGGGGAGAAATTATTGGGGTAGGGAAAGTATGCTTTGAGGATTCTGAGGAGGTTTCACATGCAAGATTGTAGGCCCATGACTATGCCTCTATTAAAAAACTAGAGAAAGGTAGATACATTCTGATTAGAGAATGTAGATGCTTCACTTTAACAACAATTAATTGGGTTGTTGATGTATTTGGTAAACACGCAACTAGACATATGTTTTGTACTTAACTCCTTGAACTAGTTTATGGTCAAGCCTACCAGAGTGTGTTGGGTTGCTACAAAGCACATACTGAGATATCTTGGGGGAAGTAGATTTTGGATTGTAGTATATATAGGTCGACGTGATGAACCTTGAGGGATTCATAGATGTAGATTGGGTAGGGAGCTCTATAAATAGGAGTATCACATCAAGTTTCACATTTGATGTTGGATTAATAGTTATTTCTTGATTCCACAGGAAGAAAATATCAACTACATTGAGCTCAACTAAGTTTGAGTACATGGCTACTAGTTTGATAGGGTGAAAAGTTATATGGTTGAGGAAACTTCTTTTGGGCTTGTTTGGATAGGAGTTATATCTCAGAGGGACGCACTGTGACAATCAGAGTTGCATCAATCTCTCTGAGAATCCAATGTTTCATGGTCACTCAAAGCACATCAACACACAATATCATGACGTCAATGATATTGTTCATAAAGGTAATGATATTGTTCATAGAAGTATGTACCAATAGAGGAGTAGATAACATACATTATAACCAAGCCTTTTTGATGGATCAAATTTGTTTATCTCAGAGAGAAGTTGGGTGTAGTGTAGAAAAACTTCCTCTCTAAGAGGGAGTGTTTATTGGAGTAGAGTATAGAGGGTCATGTTTTCCTAGGTACTAAGGCTACTAGAGGGACTTACAAGTAAACTGGTTTAACATAATATTAATTTATTTAATTATTTCATAAAGATGGATTTAGGAAAAATTAAATTACTAAGTTAACTTATGGTTTAATCTTAATGCTTCATCATGATTCAATCTCAATCATTGGGAGTGATATTTAAGTTGAAGTCAAAATTATAAGAGGAGATAGAGCGAGTAAGTGAAGAGATCAAAGAAGCACAAAGAGTCGATGATTCTCTCAACAAGGGAAGGGTTTTCAATATTTAGCGAGCATATCATAGATCGAAAGGAGGAAGGAAGAGGTCAAACAACTTTATCCTAGCTTATAACATGTGTGGACATACAACAAGTTGCAGTGTACAAGTAGAAATAGACTTACATGTCCGTACAATTTGGATATGTGCACATAAGAGGGTATTTGTCCAAGTATTGGGCAGGGGTTGTATTGAGTTTGATTCATATCATATTTTGAGTGGAGTTTTCTTGTAGAAGGGAAGCATTCCCTTGCTAAATAAATCTCTAGAAAATTTATTATTTGGCGAGCTAATAGAAAATACAAATAGTTGTAGGTTTTCCCCAAAGTTGAGGTTTCCAAGGTATATCTTGTTTTCGATGTATTGAATTTGTTTGTATTTAGATTTATTTATTTTCCACTATGCATTTTAAGCTATAAAAATCAGTGTATTTGAAATTTAACTTTCCTCTTTTTGTTAGTGTATTTAGTTTTATCTCCACATAGACTTGTTTTCGAGGTGCCCCAAACCTTCTTCCACTCCTAATTTCATAAAAAAAATCAACTCATACCTCAACATCATTATTAGAATATACCAACCCTTCTTTTACCACACTAAAAAAAAAGGAAATTATGATACTCTTATAACTATTGAACCACCGAATGACATTTCTCCTACTTTTGCTTAGCTCTAATAGTATGGAGGAAGGTCTTTGGAATATTTCAATTTGTATTTACATACAATATATTTTATCCAATCTAATAGTTATGGTGAGTAATCCAATGGAAAAAAACAATGTTCAGATGTAGTAATTAACTACATTCATGAGATTACTTTTTCCCTTCTTTTTTGTTTCTGTAGAATCTTCTTCTTGAGCATGAATTTCACTTTCTATCTTTCTTGCACCCTAATATTACTCAAATTATATTCCTCATTTATATCTATTCCTTAGTTCTTCTAGAGCCTCTACATACACTTCAGATTGTTCTTCTTCTTATGATACTTTTCTTTCTTTCTAGAAAACTTCCAGTATCTTTTGTACCTCTTATGTATGTTTTCATAAAGTATTCATATCATTCTTTCCAACTTTCAAAGCTTCTCTTCATCTTCTCTAAAATATTGTAGGTCTTCCTAGTTTTTTGGATAGGTACTGTGTAGCTTAGAAATATTATATTATCCTTCATTGTCTTTTGAATGATTTAAAAGAACTTCTTGTTTCTTCATTTTGCTTAACCATTTTATGTTATGATTTCTTCTCAACTCAGAAAATTATTTTGGGTGGAAATATTTCAAATAAGTGTTGCTACATGCTCAACATCAGCTTTTGCAATGCATTTTGTGGGACACATTTTTTAGATGGAAATAGGCAGAAAAATTGATGGTGGTACTTTCCACCTCCTAAATTTTGACTTTCTTAGTCACAATTATGTCTTCAGTGTCTTAGTTTTTCCAAGTTTGGGAATGAACTATATGTGTATGAATCCAAACATGGGTGTATGCATAAGTATATCTATGAGTGTTTTTTGTATGAGTTTTCTAGGTATGGGAATGAAGTGTAGGTGTGTGAATGATAATATTCCCATAGACATCTAAAGAGCGCATGCACAAGCTTGCGCTAGTAGCAATTTGAAACAATAAAGAGCTATTTTTTATGGGTGTATGTCCATATCCTACTCATGAAGGAAGAAGATAGATTATATGGGTTTATGGGCATATATTATTGATGAAGGAAGAATATAGTTGTTGAAATTCAATATTAGAAGGAAATAGTTTACACTATTACAATATCTTACAAGCTATTGTATGATTGGTGTTATGAGAAAACAACAATTATGGAATTTAGCTGGACTTTCAAATGTGTAGAAGCAAACGTTTTCCTATCCAAAGAAGCAAGAAAAAAGAAAAAATCCTATTATGGAATGGGTTTCCTTGAGTAAAGGATATGTTTGGAGGGAGAAGAGGAAGGGATTGGTAGAATAAGATATACCATTGCCTTTCTTGCTAGATGGGCAGAAAACCACAAATTGTTAGATGTTGTTAGATGAAATAAATGACAATTTTTGTGGAATTTCAAGACATCTCAAACTAGGTTGAACTCGATATATGAAAATTGTCACATTTATCTTGTTCATCCTCTTCATTAGAATTTGGTTACAATGTTTGTTGGAGAATTAAGAGGGAAATAAGAATCACCAAGCTACCTAGATTTTTCCTTCGGGCAATATTGGCGAAAATAATTGCAACCCTCTTCGAAGACAAATATATCACAAGAGATGGTCCTCTATAAAGTTTAGACAAAATAGAAGCATCACTTACATGTGGAAAAACTAAGACATTGAAGACATAATTGTGACTAAGAAGGTCAAAATTTAGGAGGTGGAAAGTACCACCATGAATTTTTTTGCCTATTTCCATCTAAAAATGTATCACACAAAATGCATTGCAAAAGTTGATGTTGAGCATGTAGCAACACTTGTTTGAAATATTTCCACCCAAAATAATTTTCTGAGTTGAGAAGAAATCATAACATAAAATGGTTAAGCAAAATGAAGAAACAATAATTTCTTTTAAATCATTCAAAAGACAATGAAGGATAATATAATCTTGCTAAGTTGCACAGTACCTATCCAAAAAACTAGGAAGACCTACAATATTTTAGAGAAGATGAAGAGAAGCTTTGAAATTTGGAAAGAATGATATGAATACTTTATGAAAACATACATAAGAGGTACAAAAGATACCGAAAGTTTTCTAGAAAGAAAGAAAAGTATCATAAGAAGAAGAACAATTTGAAGTGTATGTAGAGGCTCCAGAAGAACTAAGGAATAGATATAAATGAGGAATATAATTTGAGAAATATTAGGGTGCAAGCAATATAGAAAGTTAAATTCATGCTTAAGAAGAGGATTCTACAGAAACAAAAAAGAAGGGAAAAAGTAATCTCATGAATGTAGTTAATTACTACATATGAACATTGTTTTTTTCCATTGGATTACTCACCATAACTATTAGATTGGATAAAATACATTATATGTAAATACAAATCAAAATATGCCAAAGACCTTCCTGCATACTAATAGAGCTAAGGAAAAGGAGGAGAAATATCAGTTAGTGGTTCAATAATTATAAGAGTATCACGATTTCCTTTTTTTTTAGTGTGGTAAAAGAAGGGTTGGTATATTCTAATAATGATGTTGAGGTATGGGTTGATTATTTTTTTTTATGAAATTAGGAGTGGAAGAAGGTTTGGGGCAGCTCGAAAACAAGTCTAGGTGGAAATAAAACTAAATACACTAACAAAAAGAGAAGATTGATCAATTTACCTATAGTTTAACTTTCGGGGATATTGATAACAAGAAATGCAACCATCTTCTAAGACAGATCTATCACACCAACCATGGTTAGTGCAGGCAACGAAGTAGCACTACTTAGAGGTGGAAAAACTAAGACATGCAATAGATATTTTTCACACAAAGTTTGAATATCTAGGGGGTGGATACCACCAACACTGATCCTTATTCCTATTCTCGTCCTCCATAAAAGTAACCTACAAAATGCATTATGAAATTTAATGTTGAACTAGTTATGGGAAAGATTGTTTGAAATATTGGTACCCATAAGAATCTTTAAGTTGAGAAGAAATGACAAGTCAAAATGGCTAAGAAAAATAAAGAAGCAAAAAGTTCTTTTAAATTTGTCAAAAGAAATTGAGGAGAATATATTCATGTTGAGTTGTACACTACTCATCCATACAAGTAGAAATACCTAAAAGATTTCAAAGAAGATGAAGAGAATCTATCAATGTTGCAAATCATGATATGAAGCATTAAGCAAAGATATGTAAGGGTTAAAGAAGATATTAGATATGACTATTTACAAATTCCTAATTTCAGGAGGTGCCTGCAATATATTGCAAAGGTTAGATATTATATATGACTATTTAATAAATACCGTATTCGAGTAAAAAATAATTTTACTATTGAATAGAAATCCTTTGGAAATACATAATATATTTAAAATTGAAAATTGTACCTCATTTTCCCTTTTCCACAATGTTGCTTCCAATATGGTTTTCTAGTCAAAAACCTCAAAAAAAAATCCTAAAATATCTATACAAAATATCAAAAACCCCATGAGGAGAGGCATAGAGTATCTAACTCCATGCACCCAAGGTGTCATTTAAAAATTGTTAGAACTAAGGTTGGCATCTTTGCACTATTTAAGGATATACAACTCGAAAGACAATTATGAGTAAATTAGTGAACACATGATTATGTTTAGAGTCTTATACATATAGTGAGGAAGAGAGGGAAAGCAGAAAGTGAAGAATATATCTATCTCCCTCTTTTATTTGGTAATTTGTAATCTTTTTTTCACATTAGCGTGGTTCATACACAATTTTTTAGGCATATCATTTAGACATGTCTTACATGGGTTTGAATGACATGAGAATACCATGTCTTTCATGTTACATGTGGGTTAGAAGCATTGTGTATTTTGCAATGATTGATTTGTCCAACAATCCAAACCATTTCATTAGATAAAATAACACTTCAAGAGGTTTTCATTCCATCATAAATGTTTCTTTCATGGGGTTGTCAATAGCCCTACTCCCGATGACGAGCATACCACTTTTTTGGGTTCTAGGTAAATCCATTTCCTTTCTCCAGTATTTATGTATTTGATTATAACAACCTCTACTAAGTATTTTTTTTGTATTGTGTATAGATAAAATAAGATGCATGATATTTAAATAATACTTCTAAGAGTTTGCAAGATTCCTTATGAACAATAAGTTGTGGATTTTGCAATATTTGAGCTTTGAGGTGTGAAAGATAAATATTGGCTAGGCATATGTAAATGAAACTAACGAGTGATGAGAGAGAGACTTTATTTGCGAAATGGGGTGTTTTCCTGGACGCAAAGTAGAAGGAAATTACAATTGGATCATAGATTATGGACAGATACCAAAGACACATCCCACATCCAAGAAAGTGTTAATATTGATGAAAAGCTTGTCGAATTCTGGGAATTGGGACGAGCATCAAAAATATGTTTATGCTCAACTTTACACCTGCGAAGAAACACGAGAGGTATTCGTTCTCTAGGTTGAATATTATCTTAACTCTCTTGAGATTTTAAATTGTATCTTGGGTCTTGTACTTTAAGTTAAGATCATTTCCATTTATTCTTCTCTCCTTATTCTATTCCTTGCTTTGATAAAGAGAATGGTTTTATTCCTACAGTTGTAATAACACGATTCCACATAAAATTGTTTGAATATGTATATGAGTAGTTTAGCATATATGTTTAACTTTTATCTTGGTACTGATTCAAGGGTACCAATGACTTGTAAACAAAATGTATATGCAAAATAGGAAGTCACCATGTAAAATGATACTTAATGAGGGCATATGTATATGCGTAGTTTATCATATATGTTTAAATTTTGTCTTGGTACTTAGTCAAGGGCTCCAATGACTTCTAAAGAAAATGTATGTCCAAAATATAAATTTGCCATGTAAAATTCTTCCTAAGGAGGGCCCAAGGCAAGGACCCCACTAGTGAATGTGTATCCTTTATACTAGGAAATATGATGTTAATAAGGGTTGCGTGAGGCTTCTGATAGTGACGTGAACATGTCAATTTGTTTTTTAGTCCATAAATTTGGGAACTCAAATGGAGATTGCAATATAATTTAGATGTAATAGTAAAAACAACAGTAATTTTTTTTTTTCCAACTTTAACACACTTTAACACCATCTATCTAAAGATTAGAGGAAACTTTAAAGTAGTGGTTGAATTACATATCTCAGTGAACAAATCTAGAGTGCAAAACCCCATTATTGTGTGTGAGAGGACAATATAAATACAACTCCCCATTGAAAACCCATATAACCTAATAACTACCCCTTTTGAAAGCTTTGGGGATCAGATGGAGAATCCATAAATATATTTGGTAGCTTGATCAATTATAAAACACACATATATAATATGTACATAAAAAAATTACAAATTACATTCAAAATAATCTTTACTAACTTTAGAACAAAATCGAACAAAAAACATGGCCAAAAACAAGATAAAATATTGAAGATTTAACGTACACATTTAATTACGGATGGAAATCAACTCCATTTCCACTGCAAATTTTAGATGCCAAAGAATTACATATCTCAGAGAAAATTTCTTTTTATTTGAAACGTATGGAATATCTTGTTGATGTTTTATTAAACTATCATTTCAAACTACTTATGTGAGTCCATCTTTAGGGTGAATACAATCTTGGATGAGAAGTCGATAATGAATATGAGTGAGTATTAATAGTTATGATCTGAAAGTTGTCTTCATGTCAACTTGTTTATAATTATTATCCTCCATTTAACTTATAATTATTTTCTTTTTCCAATATTGGCTTCCAAGTGTTTATTTTTATTTTTATGCCTTCATCCCTATTCATAATGTTTCTTATTTTTTCAATCCCTAAAGCTTTTTTAATTGTTATTTTAAGATAGTTTATCTTCTCTATGGATTAGTTTAATTTTTCTATGAAAAGAGAGAGCATGTTTTCCAAGAGTTGATTTGGATTTTCTCTCCTTGCCTATATCTGCCACATGTTCCTTTAATCTGGTGAGCATGGACCTCCTTGTTTTTCCTATGTATTCTTTGCCACAAGAACATGGTATCATGTAAACTCATTTACGAAGTTCAGGATCCACGGAGTCTTTGACTAAGTCCACAGATTTCCTTATAGTGTTTGGAAGTGTTAATGCTACGCTAATGTTTTATTTTTTCAAAATTATAGCTATCTGGTCAGTAGTGCCTTTGATATAAGGAAAGGAGATATTGGAAATATATGCTGGATTTTTATTAGTTTTCTTTCTTTCTTTTGGCCAGTAGGATGGCTTTGTTTATAGAGCTTCCTTGGTAACCATTTATTTTAAAGACATTGTGTAGATGGATCAATTCCTAGTTCATATGTTCTGGGTAAGATATTTTGGTTCCAAGGGTTGCAAGGGCTTTAATGACACCAATTTTTTGTTTTGTACGGTGGTGTGAGTCTACATGGAGTGATCAGTCTATATGTGTTTTCTTTCTATATACATAATACCCTATCTTTCCATTCATTATTTTAGAGGAGGGAATCTAATAATGTTAATTCATAGTCTTTTTCAATTTCAATTGTGAACTTGATGTGTTATGAAAGACTATTAATTTGTGAGAGAAATTCCTCTAGTTTATCATTGTCATGCCTCCATTTCATAAAAATGTCATCAACATATATTTAACATTCATCCAGAGTCAATGGGAAAGAGCTGAGAGCTTTTGCTTCAAAATTATCCATGTAGATGTTGGCTATAACCAGAGATAATGGCGAGCCCATAGCCACTCCCTGGGTTTGTTCAAAGATTCCCCCTTTGTAGCTGAAGTATGTTGAGTTGGGGCATAAACTTATAAGGTGTGCCGTCTCATTTTTAGTTATGGATCTCATCACATTAATGGATTCATCAACCAATATCTTGGTGTAAAGAGACACAATATCAAAACTAACGAGAATTCCTTCTTCGTTGATTTCAATTTTCTTTATCCATTGACTGAAAGAGGTTGAGTCCTTAACATAAGAGGAGGTGTTCCCTGACAAAGGTAAAATCTTATTTGCATGGTATTTGGTTAGAAGGTATGTAGTATATCTAATGGTGTTCACTATTGGTCTCAGTGGAATACCTTCTTTATGAATTTTTGGAGATTCATAAAATCTAGGGATGATCGAGCTATTAGAGATTATTTTCATTTTTGTGCCTTAATCAAGTGATGACTTTTTGATATTTTTTGTTACTTAATATAGGATTGTATTTCTCGAGTATTTTTTGATGGGTTTGTAGCGACTACTAGAGTCGAGGTGCTCCTCCATTTTTCTTCATAATCAATTTTGTCCATGACCACCATTGCATTTCCCTTATCTTCTTTCAATACCAGAACGTTGTCATTATTTCAAAGATTCTTTAGTGTTCTCCTTCTTTAGATATATTTCTTGCTGAAGTTTTGGATCTTCTAAGTAGTGTCACCACATCGTGTCTTACTTACCCTGCCTTTGTTTTGTCCTCTTTATTGTCTATTATTCACTAAGATATGTAATTTTTGAACTTAATGTCAAATTTGATTCAACACACACACATATGGGTAGTTGATATCACGTCCCCATCCAATCAACCAAGAGAGGCCCCCATAAACAATGACTTTTCTTTAAAAGTAACCCAAGTAACACCAAATGTCTATTTTTGTGACCCTACCCACAAGGGGTACAAAGAATCACTCAACCAAAGGGAGTTTTTGTGAGTCCTTTAGCTCTAAATTGTGAAAAGTGATGGCACCCCATAAACAACAATGCACCCAAAGGGAGTTCTTTTGAGGCCTTCAGCTCTATATTGAAAGAAGTGATGTCACCCCATAAACAATAGGCAATATAAGGCCAATCATGTTCTATCATACCAGAATCACCTTGATCACAAACTTGTGAGAATGAAGTGAGAAGGAAGTGAGAAGGAAGGATAACACCTCTAGCTGAGATGAAGGGTAAGGAACCCTTATTGAGCCAATATAACCATACTGCAAAGTGACACATTTTTGTTATTTTTTTGATAGGCCACATGCCTTACACAAGCAAGGCATGAAGGACATGTGAAAACTCCCCTTCTCTAGATATTGCTACATTCTAAGTGCCCATGAAATTTGTTAGATTTGTGGATTAGTTAATCAAATTTTCCTAGTGAATACTCCTAGGTATAATTTCTTTAGCATTCTAATTGTGCGTCAGTGTGAACTATATCCTTGTGCGTGCAAAGAGATCTACTATTTTCTTGTTGTTTGAACTCTTCAAAGATTCATTATGGAGCATACCTTCATCATGATCAAGCCTGATGACGTGCAGCGTGGATTGGTGGGAGAAATGATATCTAGGTTTGAGAAGAAGGGATTTATTCTGAAAACATTGAAGATGGTGGCTATAGAGAGATCATTTTAGAAGAAAATGAGAAAAAATATGAAAAATGGCAATTGATTTGCTTGGTGTGCCACAAAATCTAGACAAGGTGCTCAATGCTCGAAAGGTTCCTAATAATAGCTTTTACTATGCTATACATGAATAATATCAGAGGGGAGGTCTGGGATGGGAAGTCTTAGTGGGGATAATGGATTCCAGGACTTCAAGTTTGAGTGGGTTGAACAACAATATTCTAGCACCCAAAACTCTATAAACTCTCATTACTAAGGTTAAACTCTAGGGTCTAGATGAGGTAGACTTGGTGGCCCTTTCATCGATATATATATAATATATATATATAATATAATATATATAAATATATATATTATTTATATATATATATATATAATATATATATCATATCATATTAACTTGCACTGCCCATAATTGCAGTTCATTCATTTCATTTTGTAGCATTCACTATTAAGTGGAGATTATTAGGTATTGAAATGCAAATGCAAATGTTAATTACACAAGACACAGCATCAACCAATCTTGATGCACACATTTTAGAGAGAGGCTTTACAACCAAACTGGAAATGGGTTGCTAGACTCCAACCTCGACAAATCTTACTATAGTCTGATTGGTTTTGGTAGGGAGTCCTACTGGAAAGATTCAAAACAATATTTCCATCGGGATTTGGCACAGACAAGTTACTTGGTGTATTCTAAAAGCAAACCCTTGAAGTCCTTCATTTTCAATGGTTCGATCTCCCTCAACTATGATGTTGTCAAATCTCAACTCTAATGTTGTGAAATTTACCTATTGAAATAACAATAGGTAAGAAGGCACCCCTCATCAGTATATATTGGAACCGAGAGGTCCATCAAACGCACCAAATGCAGTAGGAAAAATTGAACAAAATTGAATGCATAAATTGTCCATGCCTATTCAATGTAGAAAAAAGCAGGCTGGAGGTGGATATTGAATGTGAGGTGATTACTGGGAGATTGTATCTGAAGACTCACTTAAAATACAGGGGTTTCCATGCAATATTGAAGGCCAATCTAGATAGAAAGAGGGAATGGATCAAACAAAAACATGGAATGGGTGCAAATGTGGGCGGAGCCTCGAGGTCTCATTTTATATAAGAAATGTCGTGCTAAAGAACAGATGTGGGCAATGTCATGTAGTTCTAAAGAAATTAAGTTTGGCTCACTTGAAGACAGAGGAGATGTCATCTAAACATGAGTGGAAGGTTGGCTCAGAGGATTTCATGCGAATGTGGGCGAAGGGTGTCGTGTGAATGTGGGAAAACATGTTGATAGTCCAGGTGATAGTCTAGTCTAGATAACAATTCATAATTAGTTGGAGGATGAATAAAATGAAGCTCTCCATTGGCTGGGGTGAACATTGTTTTCCCACCGCAACCCTACAAAGGAAACACATATGAATGTAGTTATAAAGTTACCTTGAAGAATAAAAATTTGACAAAGTAAATTTGAAATAATTAAAAATGTTAGCTTTTTAAAGCACTACAACAGGAATATGTTCCTGAAATAGATATTTACTTTCATTTGTTGATAAATTCACCTCTTTTGGATTGTTGTAGCAACTATTATTTATTATTATTAATTATTATTAATTTTTAAAAATATATAATTTTTAAAATATATATATATTATATTTATATTTATATTATTTATTTATTGAGAATATATATATATATATATATTATTATATATATATATATATTATATATATATATATATTTTTATATTATTATATATATATATATTCTACGTTAAGACTAACTAAGTACCACGGGGATTTGAACCAGTGACTATCGAAAGTGCCTTCACAGCGCACCCTTCACATCAATTCCAAGGCCCTATATATATATATATATATTATTTATTTATATATATTATAAATTTTGGATTTTTTAATTTTTTTTGGGTAAAAAATACACATTTACTCCATTCAATTTTTTTCTACATCATAATTTTACCTTATAATTATTACACTTACATATATACTCTTAATAAGAAGTATATATGCAAAACCTATTTCTAAGATAAACTATTAAACGGGTTACATATATCCAAAATCTATTTTTAACCCAAATTATTGAACTTTAACAAACATATATTATAACTATTAACCAATGTGTTTACAATTTTACTATTTATTAT
Organism: Pinus taeda; assembly: GCA_000404065.3. Classification (NCBI taxonomy): domain Eukaryota; kingdom Viridiplantae; phylum Streptophyta; class Pinopsida; order Pinales; family Pinaceae; genus Pinus; species Pinus taeda. The sequence goes on along the minus strand of APFE030917046.1, from coordinate 22,819 downwards.
TATTATTATTAAGACATTTTTAAGGTACAAAGTGAATCAAATTATTTAATTAACTGAGGGAAAATATATTTTTCAATACTCTACTGCTTTTCAAGATGGGAAAAAAGCTTTAGCTTCCTTGAATATCAAAGTTAAAAATATTTTTCCAATGTGAGTAATCCTTTGGGTAGGTTTATAAACTTTAAAGAGAAAGGAATATAATATTTTGATGATTTCTTTTATGTTTTTATTGTTTTTTTACTTTAGTTTAGCTATATTTAAACTAAGTTCTAGGGACTAGTTATTATGTAGCATCATTTGAGCACATCATTCTTAGCATATTTCATTTGCTAACATCAAATATAAAATGAGAAAGAAAATAAATAATAAATGCATCAACAACTATTACATTTTTTTGTCCAAATGCAATTCTCTTGTTATTGCAATATGAGATATATGCAATTTTAGTTCTTTATTGTTTTTAACTTTAATTTAGTTATATTTTAACTAAGTTAGAAGTAAATAATTAAAAATATGTAATTTTTTATAACATATTTAAATTATAATAATTTGCAACTTCATGTATTTTTCTATAAATAATATAGTAAATTAAGTAAAGCTGAATATGAATGACATTGTTTATACATTAGATATGTTGGAGTTTTTTATGGCCAAATATTTTTCTCGTTAACTTTTTTTTTGTTTAAACTTAATTTTTTATTGTATATATGGTTTAAGTATTATAAAAAATAAGACAATATTAGAATAGTGGATAGTTCACGACTCAAATTTGTACGTCAGTAATTCATTGCCAAATTCTATATAATTTTGCCTAAAAAATATACCGAAAAGCCATCCAAAATAGAGCATGGATTACTTCTCTTGGAAAGTAAAGAGGCAAATGACTCGGCACTAGGTAGCAATCCATCTAATAGTGAGGTGGGGTGCAAGGAGCGTCAAGTTGCAACTTGCACATGCAATTGGATGGCTATACATTTAATTCCTTCAGTGGCTACAATGCGTTGATTTTTGAAGCGTTGACAATTGGTTATGGATTGATTTTTGAAGCGTTGACAATTGATTATGGGATCAGTTTACATTTGAATCTCCCATTGTGAAAAAGGCGTGCCTTTTTCTCAGCTTCTCCTGAAATTCCCTAGACACAATGCAAGCACAAAAATTTCAACTCACCCCACTGATTATTCATTTTAAGGATAAATCATTGGCCAGCAGTCCAATTGCGAAAAAACAATAAATCCCCAAATCATGAATACTATGAATTGTGTACTCATCCCTCAAAGGAATTCTTATCTCGCTACTTTCTCCTATTTTGTTTTCTCATCTCTCAAGTCTGATCTCTGCTTTGTGTTTCCTTTGAAATAAATCAAAGTCTAAGTCACTGGAATGGTGTAGGGAAGATTCTTCTATTGTTGTGCAGGCACCAATACTATTTATAGTACCGGCCCCACAATTCCATCAAAAGATCATCATAAACCATAAAAAATGTGCGCATAAATAGTTTATATTAAGTCATATAAATTACATAATTATGTCCAAAATGGTCCCATATATTGATTGGGCCAACAACTGTCAAATGATAAACCTTAACATCACAAGTTGACAAGACATAATGTCCCAAGTACCTCCAACTTTGAATTACCAAATAAGTCAAAATGCACTATAAAATATTCCATTGAGTTCTATTCAAGAGTACACCTATCCCATAAAACAATCACCCACTGATTTCCACTGGAGCAACACATCCCATTTCTCAGTAATACCTACATAAGAATAGGTGAAATGTGTGTCATCCATATGTACATGCGTATTAAACCATTCAACCTATTGAAGAAAATAAATAACAACATTCAATTCAGGAATTAGTTCATAGGATGTAATAAATGACACCAACCCTTTCAATTCAAGTATTAAACACACCAATGTTTTCAATTAATGAATTAAACACAGGAAAGAACAAGGATCAACCATGAAATATTATCAGTCATTTGATCATGTACAAATTGATCCAAACCACACATTTGAATTTGGGAGATGGAAATCCATGCCAATATTCCCTACCAATTAAATTCTATGTCAAAAACTATATAACATTAACTCTCACTGATTTTCATTTGAAACATTCATTCTACTCATCAATTGTTAGAGACATACAATCATAGTGTTTAGACATTGTTACATCCATTCTATTCATCCACTACTGGAGACATACAAACAGAGTGTGTGCACACTTTTACATTCATTCTATTCATCAACTTCTGGAGA
>APFE030917046.1:0-20547 GCA_000404065.3 Pinus taeda | reverse complement strand
CTCATCAGTATATATTGGAACCGAGAGGTCCATCAAACGCACCAAATGCAGTAGGAAAAATTGAACAAAATTGAATGCATAAATTGTCCATGCCTATTCAATGTAGAAAAAAGCAGGCTGGAGGTGGATATTGAATGTGAGGTGATTACTGGGAGATTGTATCTGAAGACTCACTTAAAATACAGGGGTTTCCATGCAATATTGAAGGCCAATCTAGATAGAAAGAGGGAATGGATCAAACAAAAACATGGAATGGGTGCAAATGTGGGCGGAGCCTCGAGGTCTCATTTTATATAAGAAATGTCGTGCTAAAGAACAGATGTGGGCAATGTCATGTAGTTCTAAAGAAATTAAGTTTGGCTCACTTGAAGACAGAGGAGATGTCATCTAAACATGAGTGGAAGGTTGGCTCAGAGGATTTCATGCGAATGTGGGCGAAGGGTGTCGTGTGAATGTGGGAAAACATGTTGATAGTCCAGGTGATAGTCTAGTCTAGATAACAATTCATAATTAGTTGGAGGATGAATAAAATGAAGCTCTCCATTGGCTGGGGTGAACATTGTTTTCCCACCGCAACCCTACAAAGGAAACACATATGAATGTAGTTATAAAGTTACCTTGAAGAATAAAAATTTGACAAAGTAAATTTGAAATAATTAAAAATGTTAGCTTTTTAAAGCACTACAACAGGAATATGTTCCTGAAATAGATATTTACTTTCATTTGTATGAAAGATCTTCACCATCTTTTTGGATTAGAAGTTGTAAGCACTAAGCTATTTTAATAATATTCAACTAAGTTATTAATTAAACTAATATATTAAATACATATATTATTATATATAATATATATATAATTTTAATTATGAAATATATATAAAATATATATATATATATAATATATATAAATATAAATATATATATATACTATAATAAATAATATATATTCTCGTTAAGACTCAACCTAAGTACCACCGGGGATTTGAACCAGTGACCTATCGCACAGCGAGTGCCTTAACCAGCGCACCCATTCACCATCAATCCAAAGCCCTAATATATACATACTAATTATATAATATATATATAAATAAATTGGATTTTTTAAAATTATTTTTGGGTACAAAACTACCACAGTTTACTCCATTCAAATTAATTTTTCTACATCATAATTTTACCTTATAATTATTACACTTACATATATACTCTTAATAAGAAGTATATATGCAAAACCTATTTCTAAGATAAACTATTAAACGGGTTACATATATCCAAAATCTATTTTTAACCCAAATTATTGAACTTTAACAAACATATATTATAACTATTAACCAATGTGTTTACAATTTTACTATTTATTATTATTATTATTAAGACATTTTTAAGGTACAAAGTGAATCAAATTATTTAATTAACTGAGGGAAAATATATTTTTCAATACTCTACTGCTTTTCAAGATGGGAAAAAAGCTTTAGCTTCCTTGAATATCAAAGTTAAAAATATTTTTCCAATGTGAGTAATCCTTTGGGTAGGTTTATAAACTTTAAAGAGAAAGGAATATAATATTTTGATGATTTCTTTTATGTTTTTATTGTTTTTTTACTTTAGTTTAGCTATATTTAAACTAAGTTCTAGGGACTAGTTATTATGTAGCATCATTTGAGCACATCATTCTTAGCATATTTCATTTGCTAACATCAAATATAAAATGAGAAAGAAAATAAATAATAAATGCATCAACAACTATTACATTTTTTTGTCCAAATGCAATTCTCTTGTTATTGCAATATGAGATATATGCAATTTTAGTTCTTTATTGTTTTTAACTTTAATTTAGTTATATTTTAACTAAGTTAGAAGTAAATAATTAAAAATATGTAATTTTTTATAACATATTTAAATTATAATAATTTGCAACTTCATGTATTTTTCTATAAATAATATAGTAAATTAAGTAAAGCTGAATATGAATGACATTGTTTATACATTAGATATGTTGGAGTTTTTTATGGCCAAATATTTTTCTCGTTAACTTTTTTTTTGTTTAAACTTAATTTTTTATTGTATATATGGTTTAAGTATTATAAAAAATAAGACAATATTAGAATAGTGGATAGTTCACGACTCAAATTTGTACGTCAGTAATTCATTGCCAAATTCTATATAATTTTGCCTAAAAAATATACCGAAAAGCCATCCAAAATAGAGCATGGATTACTTCTCTTGGAAAGTAAAGAGGCAAATGACTCGGCACTAGGTAGCAATCCATCTAATAGTGAGGTGGGGTGCAAGGAGCGTCAAGTTGCAACTTGCACATGCAATTGGATGGCTATACATTTAATTCCTTCAGTGGCTACAATGCGTTGATTTTTGAAGCGTTGACAATTGGTTATGGATTGATTTTTGAAGCGTTGACAATTGATTATGGGATCAGTTTACATTTGAATCTCCCATTGTGAAAAAGGCGTGCCTTTTTCTCAGCTTCTCCTGAAATTCCCTAGACACAATGCAAGCACAAAAATTTCAACTCACCCCACTGATTATTCATTTTAAGGATAAATCATTGGCCAGCAGTCCAATTGCGAAAAAACAATAAATCCCCAAATCATGAATACTATGAATTGTGTACTCATCCCTCAAAGGAATTCTTATCTCGCTACTTTCTCCTATTTTGTTTTCTCATCTCTCAAGTCTGATCTCTGCTTTGTGTTTCCTTTGAAATAAATCAAAGTCTAAGTCACTGGAATGGTGTAGGGAAGATTCTTCTATTGTTGTGCAGGCACCAATACTATTTATAGTACCGGCCCCACAATTCCATCAAAAGATCATCATAAACCATAAAAAATGTGCGCATAAATAGTTTATATTAAGTCATATAAATTACATAATTATGTCCAAAATGGTCCCATATATTGATTGGGCCAACAACTGTCAAATGATAAACCTTAACATCACAAGTTGACAAGACATAATGTCCCAAGTACCTCCAACTTTGAATTACCAAATAAGTCAAAATGCACTATAAAATATTCCATTGAGTTCTATTCAAGAGTACACCTATCCCATAAAACAATCACCCACTGATTTCCACTGGAGCAACACATCCCATTTCTCAGTAATACCTACATAAGAATAGGTGAAATGTGTGTCATCCATATGTACATGCGTATTAAACCATTCAACCTATTGAAGAAAATAAATAACAACATTCAATTCAGGAATTAGTTCATAGGATGTAATAAATGACACCAACCCTTTCAATTCAAGTATTAAACACACCAATGTTTTCAATTAATGAATTAAACACAGGAAAGAACAAGGATCAACCATGAAATATTATCAGTCATTTGATCATGTACAAATTGATCCAAACCACACATTTGAATTTGGGAGATGGAAATCCATGCCAATATTCCCTACCAATTAAATTCTATGTCAAAAACTATATAACATTAACTCTCACTGATTTTCATTTGAAACATTCATTCTACTCATCAATTGTTAGAGACATACAATCATAGTGTTTAGACATTGTTACATCCATTCTATTCATCCACTACTGGAGACATACAAACAGAGTGTGTGCACACTTTTACATTCATTCTATTCATCAACTTCTGGAGACATATAAACAAAGTGTGTGCACAATGTTACATTCATTCTATTCATCAGCTGCTCGAGACATACAAGTTTGTTTTTGTGGAATAGCGTTATCATTTTTGTCGAATAATGTTATTTTCGTTGAGAAACAAGGGTAAATTAAAGCCATTATAGCCGATATCTCTTGTTAAATAAATCACAATATACAATTAGAGAATAATTTCTATATGAATAACAGACCCACTAATTGAGAAACCAATTTAAACTCCACTGTAACCTCAAATCTGACCCCTACAATTCAATATTAGACTACTATAATATCAAGGAATATCCCTTCAAAGAGAAAATTCTGATGTCAGGTAGATTCGTTGTTGAGCTAGAGAGGTATTTCTAAATGAATAACAAAGCCACTAGTTTAGAAATTCTCTTTTAATTATTATAATATCATATTATTACAATATCAAATTAAGACGAGATAATTACACAATTGTAGGAGAAATACTACAAGGAATTAGACAATTGAGATGTAACAGATAATCATTTATTTCATTATGAGGAATATTATGAGAAACGTGTTTAATATCCTACAGACCATGCTATAGACATTAAAATACTATTTAATCATGAGGATAATGTAGAGGTAGCAGATGACTTTATTTCCCTTGATTCCACTAGTCTACTCATGATGGGGGAGGAAGAAGAAGTGTAGGAGGAGGAAGTGTACTTAAATTATGACCATCCCTTAAAATTGTTCCTTACCCAACTCAAAATGGTGTTTGATAATATCATGGTGGATGTGATAAATAAATATGAGCTACGACAAAGTTTGAATGCACCAAATTTGAGAAGGGAGAAGGAAACAAGGGGGCTTGGAAATGCAAGAAGGGATGCACCTAAGGAGGTAGAACAAACTTATAGAGGAGAGGTAGCACTAAAGGCCTATGATTTGAAAGGACTAGCTATTCCAATTAGAGATGAACTGAAACTGGATAAGTTGGATAATTTGGACTAGAAACTGATAGATCATAGTTTCGTTCAATTGATTTATGGACTATGTCGATCTTATGCATATAAGGGGGGAAATTGAAGGCATATAGTGCACCATTAGGTATGGAAAACCCAAACTGTAATAGCCATGAGAACATGCTATATTATCTATGTCAATATCTATCAAGGTCCTTCATAAACTTGTCTTTACAATGTATGGAAATCATATACCATGTGAATTAAATGTAACAATCTATATGGATTTTGAGTTGATAAAGAAAGTGTAGATTATGTTCTTTCATTTTGGTTGTTGAACAGATATGTATAGAAAAAATATATAAGGCTAAAGGTGTTTATGTTGAAAGTTCTTACCTACACTAATTTTATCATTGTATCATCAAAGAGGAGATACCAATGGTACCTGTGAGATTGTGAAAGCTAGTCATGGTTTAAAGATGAAAAGGAAAGTCAATATAACCAAAACCAATTTGTTACTTCCTCTTTATATAAACTCTAGGAGCTTTTTAGTTTATAGGGTATGTATTTGTAAGGAAAGATCTTATTCTGAATAGAAACAAGATACGTTCTTGTATTTATGTTAGTATTTAGAGGAACTATAATTAGATAGTATGATTTTATAAGATAAGTGAAAGAAGGAATTAGATGTCAAGATATATTTTATATAGTTTAGTTATAATAATTATGATAGATTAGGAACAAGAACAAGAAGGAAATCAACCTCTTACCTATATTTGACTTAGGCTTTGACTTGCAAGAACAAAAAGAACTAGAACTAAACCCTTAGACTTTTAAAATTTGAAAGGGAATAAATAGATAAAGGTACTACATCTAAGAACTATTACTCTATATAGCTCTTCCTGATAACTCGTATTCTTACCAACTAGGAATAAAATGATTGCCAAGAATAATGATATGAGGACACAAAAATCTAGTTGGGTTGAAGAAACTATGTTATGTCAATGTTGTTACAAAAATAAAAAGGAATAGCTCTTCTTGATAAATCATATCTTTACTAACTAAGAATAAAATGAATTCCAAGAACAATGATTTGAGGACACAGAAAAATAGTTGGGTTGAAGAAACTGTGTTATGTCAAAGTTGTCACAAAAATAAAAAGGAATAGATATTCCTGATAACTCATATTTTTACCAACTAGGAATAAAATGAATGCCAAGAACAATGATTTGAGGACACAAAAAAATATTTGGGTTGAAGAAACTGTGTTATGATAAAGTTGTTACAAAAATAAAAAGGAATAACTCTTCCTGATAACTCATATTTTTACCAACTAGGAATAAATTGAATGCCAAGAACAAAACAAATGCCAAGAAAAATCATTTGAGGACACATAAAAATAGTTGGGTTGAATAAAATGTGTTATGTCAAAGTTGTTACAAAAATAAAAAGGAATAGCTCTTCCTGATAACTCATAGAAATCATCTAAGAATGAATAAAGAAGTTAAAATTCAAGAAACGGTTAATACCACTGTAACCTCAAATCCGACCCCTGCAATTCAATATTAGACTACTATAATAGCAATGCTTCAGACCTCATACTTTTCGACAGTCTACAATAGGTCAATGTTGAGGAGAAGTAAGCTTACAAGTGATTGAAAAAATACACTCCAATCATCAATAACATGCTGCAAACCTTAGAAGATCCTCACAGCCTAGACAAATCAATCAAATAAAGCCCACAACCCTGTAAGAGAAATCTAGAAAGAATTCTTATGTGTGAATTTTATTTGTGAATCCTTATTGTTTCTTTCTAGATTTTCTTTATGTGAATTTAATTATTCCAAGCTTATTGTAGTATGAAATTTTGTGTGAAAACTCTTCCAATTATGAGTTTCAGATCTAAGATGTATTCCAATACAATATATATATATATATATGTGTGTGTGTGTGTGGTGTGTGTGTGTGTGTGGCTATATATATATTATATATATATATATATATATATATATATATTATATATATATATAAAATATATATATATATTTGATTGTTGTTCTCATTAATTGCAAGGTCAATGAATTACTTGTTTTCCAATACAATTTTTTAAAATAAGAATTTCGTGGGAAACTCTGTGGGTTGTTGTAGCCACCATATATATATGTAATATAATATGAATATATTGTATACACACAATATATAATATATAACATATATATACATTTATTACATATATATATATATATATATATATATATATATATAATATTATAAATATATATAGAAATATAATGATGTTTCTCATTAATTGAAAGGTCAATGAATACCTTGTTTTCCAATACAATTTTTTAAAATTAGAATTTCGTGGTAACTCTGTGGGTTGTTGTAGCCATGGCAATAGTTTCTATTGCAGGTCATACAAGGAAGAGGAGGAGGCATGGTTCGGGGGGGGGGAAACTACGATCGAATTCATAAGATGAGGATAGGGGGCTGATATGAATTCTCTCAATGCGCCCAGTAATGTCATTGAAAAGGACACTATGGTGGTAGATCATGCTATCCCACAATCAACCACAAAGCCACCTTTAAGCATAGTGCAAGGTGCAAGTTCAAAAAATAAAATCAATGTTATTAGAGGCTGGACAAAGAAAGACATGCTAGTTGCAATTGATGACATCGAGTTTAAGGGAAATTCAATCCGTGCATCTGGGAAAAAACATCGTATTGCTACCTCTAACATACATTATTGGATAAATGGGTTGACTAATACAAAGTGTAGAGGGCATGTTACAGTTATGACTGAAGCGGAGGAGGATGAGGTGGTTGATTAGTGTAAGGAGATGGCCGAAGTGGGACATTAGTTAGAGCTTATACAACTTAAATTCACAATAGCTCAAATCTTTCAAGGGAGGCCAAACCCCTTCAAAGATGGGTTTCCTTGCAAATCATGGTGGAGTGGATTTAAAGAAAGGCATCCAGACCTTGTGCTACATACAACTAAGGGCCTTGATAGAGATAGGGCTTTAAATATACCCCCTGCAATATTGTCCAAGTTCTATAACACCCTTTCTGTTGCATATGAGAAACACTCATATGCCCCAGATCATATATGGAACTCTGATGAGACCAACTTATAGGCAGGAAGGAATTATGGTATGTGGGTAATTGCCAAGAGAGGGAGAAGAAATGTGCCTAAGATTTTGGCTAAGAGTAGGGAGTGGATCACTATTCTTTGTTGTTTCAATGCAATTGGTTCTTCAATCCCAAGATTTTATCTATTCAAAGGTAAAACAAAACTAAAAAACTATATACAAAATTGTGAACCAAGGGCATGCATGGTTGCACATCCCCATGCATGGATGACAAAGGAACTATTCCTGAATTGGTTTTGTCACTTTTTTGCATCTGTACTAGGTGGTGTCTCACATGAAAACATACACCTACTGATTTTAGATGGACATGGAAGCCACATGGCTATGTAGACAAGTGACAAGGCCAACAATTTGGGCATTGAATTATTTACATTGATGGCTCATACCACTCACATATTTCAACCCCTTGATGTCAGCATGTTTGGGCATTTCAAGAACTATTTTTTGTTCGATCGAGCTTTGTGGATGAAAAAGAATCGAATGGTGGAAGTAAAGATGTTTGAGCTAGTTGAGCTTGCAAGTAAAGAATTTAAAAGGGCTCTCACACCTTCTAATATCAAGGCTATATTTAGGATGACTGGTATATGGCCACTTAATGTTGATGCTATTATGCATGATACTAGTTGTAGCCAAGCATTTTATGTTGAAGGTCAAGATGCAGAGAACTTACAAGACCATGTTGATGCCCAAGAAGATGTTGCTATTGCTGAAGGTATAATGTCCCTTTATGAAGGGAAATTATATGGTGATGATGATGAACATGTGAATGAGACACAGTTTAGTCATGAACCAACTGTCAATATCATGGAGGCTATCAAACCCATTGAACCACCTACCAATTCTTCATGTGATATTCCATATGAGGTAGTTGATGAAGTGAATGAAAATTCAGACTTGATTTCAAATGATAATGCAACAAGATTAAGCAATGAGAAATTGAGCATGCCACCCCAAGTAAACCCACCATCATGATTGGCAAAGGCCATGATGAATATCGACACACATAATGTGTCTACCACTAGTGAGGAAAGCATGGACATGCCTTCACAACCATCAATGTTTAACACTAAACGGGTTCATTATTTTGTGGACAATGGCTCACTGGAAGTCTAGCCTATTCAGCATGAAATACCTAAAGAAACCAACAATGGGGACCCATCAATTGTACTTGAGGTTGAAAGCCAAGTTTCATGTCCTAGGGAGCATGGGACAAAAAATATGAGAATACTTGGTGCATTCCTAAAGCTACCAGTAGAGAGAGTGAAAGCATCATCAAGGCGATCAACATCAAATTATCTTCGCTTGGGGAGGATTTCACAATTTATCGCATCTGAAGATTATATGAAATTATTGTTTGAGTCTGAATGTAAAAAAAATGAAATTTAGGAATCTAAAAAGAGAAATAAGGAGTTGGCAAAGGAAAAGAGATATGCAAGGATTGTATAGTAGAATCTTGATCAGAGGAAAGTTTGGATATTAAAAAAGCAAGGGAAGATAAGGAACATAAACAAAAATTGGCATAGTAAGGGAGGGAGACAAGAAAGGTTAAACAAGTGTTGGAAAGAGGAGGAGGGGTGACAAGCAGGGAAGGCTATGGTCCAAGCCAGTTTGAGGCAAATAGGATGATGTCCAACACGTTGGACCACATTTCAGAGAACACGCCATCATACCAAGACCTAATTAACATCTGAGTCCCCTACTATTAGCCAGGGGTTGTGCCCACCTCATATACCCCTACCAGTGTAGGTTTAAATCCTAACTGTGTTTATATGACACTTGCACTCAATGCTCGGGTTAGTAACACATGTGGACACTTGGGCTACACAGTACCTCCATGGGTACAAGGAGAAAATTCGGGTCAAGCATATGGTCGAATTCAAGCACATCCTAATTAGCCAATCTTAGGTAGTCCACCATACTTGGGTTAGGTGGGAGACTCAACAATTTTGGGCAATGCAAGAAATGGAGGTAGTCAAGAATATCGGTGGCATGAATTAATTTTTGTAACCACATCGCAATGTGAATTTTTTAAGGATGCAATATGTTTATAAGGTTTCATTGTAGAAGCTAAACTTCCAAACAGTTAAGGATTATCTGGTTCATCGGATTGAGGATTGCATACCATTCTCTTCTACATAGTTACATCTAGTTTTACTTTATTTGAGAATGTTTGTTACGATCTATAGATAATATGATATTTATATAGTTGAAATTTATTGAATTTGAATTGGAATTATGATCAAAAGATTATTTTTATTTCAATGTGAAGATCCAAAGAGAACAAGTATGACCAGGATAATCATTTAACTTGGTAATTACTTGATGAAAGGAAACATAATAGAGAAGGAAAATAAGTCAACATAAATCACAAGTAATTATCAATAAAAGAGGAATCAAGCCCTAATACCTACATGCATTGATTTCTCTACAAGGCTTTCTATATGAAGTCATCGAGTATCCCCAAGTTAGACTGTTGTTGGTAATACTTCATAATGTTTGTTGTTGTTGATGGTTTAAGGATATTTTTTTATTTTCCAATTGAATAATGGGATTTTGATGAACATAAGGATGATCTTGGCTTTATCAGGAAGCATGTAGAAGAGAAGGCTTATCTCAATTATAATGCACAAAGGAGATATGAACATGGGATAACCCCCAATCAAGAAGAAAATAAGGAGACCAAGAGTACAAGTGGGAAGGACTAAGAAAAAACTGACACCAATAAGAAAGAAGAAGATACTAATAACTAGTGAGAAACTGAGCATGCGGGGATTCAGTAAGAGACAAAGAGATCTATAATATCTATCTAGTGGAAGAGATTTGTTCCTATTTCAAGAGAGGTTATATATTGCACATATAAAGATACAAAATTATCACATTGTATTTAGGATCATTACAAACAACTGTTGAATAATAGGTAGAAGCTTCATTTGAGCTCTTTCCACCTCAACATTATGGACCATTTTCATTTTCGAAGGAAGGATCTACCTAGGAGAATGTGGTTGAGAAGTGAAATGGAAACCAACCCTCCGTTTTTTCGCAAAGGGAGTAAACAAAAGAATCCATTTGTTCTAACTAAAGGAAATTCAAGAGAAAATAAGAGAAAGCAAAGATCAATCGAATCCAGTTTGAAACAACATTGAAAAGGAAATAGAAATAAATGAAGTTTGGACTTGGTAGATAAAATATTTATAAACGGACTCATGTATCTAACTATAAATATGAAAAATGTATAAGAACTAATCAGGTAATGAAGTCAAAAGATATATTTTCATAACATTTGTTCACTTCTAAAATGAAAAATTTCACCTGAAGACTAAATTACATGAACTAAAAAAGAGAAATCTTAGATTCTCCAAGAACCCAATTTGGGAATGTTATTCCTTTCTCAGAAAGGTGTGGGTATGCTTCCTTATTTGATTTGAAGCACATCAAGAAGTAATTATTAATTTGCAATACATTAAGAAGCTGTATTCGGAGCTCGAGAAAGAAAATTTGGGTGGGGGGGAACTGGAAATGCAAGCTCTAGTGAAAAGCTTAATATCTATCTGTAATATCTATCTAGTGGAAGAGATTTGTTCCTATTTCAAGAGAGCTTATATATTGGCAGTTCCTATTTCAAGAGAGGTTGTATATTACACATATAAAGATAAAAATTATCACACTATAATTAGGATCATTACAAACATATTCACTATTGAATAATAGGTAGAAGATTCACTATAGCTTCACTGTAGCTTCATTGTAGCTCTTTCCACCATGGGGACCCTCAACATTATGGACCATTTTCATTTTCAAAGGAAGGATCTTCCCAGGAGCATGTGGTTGAGAAGTGCAATGGAAACTGACCCTTTTCCTAGTTGCGGAGGGACTAAACAAAAGAATCCCTTTATTCCTAGTAAAGGAAATTCAAGAGAAAATAATAGAAAGCAAATATCAATCGAATATAGTTTGAAACAACATTGCAAAGGAAATAGAACTAAATGAAGTTTGGACTGGGTAGATGCAATATTTATAAATGGACTCATGTATCTAACTATAAATATGACAAATGTATAAGAAATGATTAGGTAATGAAATCAAGAGATATATTTTTATTACATTTGTTCACTTCTAAAATAAGAAATTTGACTTGCAGACTAAATTACATGAACTAAAAAAAAGAAATCTTAGATTCTCCAAGAACCCAATTTGGAAATGATATTATTTTCTGAGAAAGGTTCAAATACGACCAAACTAAATTCACTTTATATTATCAATCAAATAATATCTCAGAAAAAAATACATGCAAACTAAATGAAATCCCAACAAGTGGTGGCCACTATCATGAGGCCAATGAGTAATATTTTTTCACTTCTAAAATGAGAAATTTGAGGTCAGGTCATGTTCATAATACCATTGAAATAGTGGAAGATGTGACAATGTTAGATATTAACCCTAAATACCAAATTGATGAACAAGTTTTCGGAGACAATCTTGAGATCTGTTTATAACTAGATTCACATACTATGAAACCTAAAGGTGATGGACAATGGGACAAAAACAGGAGTTACTCAAAAAAATCAAAGGGTTGAGAGACATAATATTATGAATATTGATTGTCAATCAAACAATGTTAATGTTGTACCCAAAACACACAATGTAAAACCCAAACCCAAAACAAAAAATTCACAAAACTCATTGAAAACCCACAACCCAAAACCCACAGAACTCAAAACCCACACAATTGAAGCTAAATTTCAGAAAATTACCCAAAACCCACAAACCTAGAACCTAGACAATAGAAGGTGTTTAAAAACACAGGCAGAATAAAGGCAAAATAATCCAATTCAGCTAAATGTGTTTAAAAACACGGGCATATAGGTTAATAGGACAATGTCCTACCTTCTAGTCATTGTTTCATCGAATTTCTCCATGCCAGCAAGTCACATGAACCCCACATGCTCCAAAAACCATAACTTAGAATGAAAATCGTACAACAACCTAAAATACATCATCAAACATTGTCAGACATCCCCAAATGCAGAAAACAAGTGAAATTGAACCAAAAAGCTCATAAATTTACATAAAAACATGACAAAATAGTTCGGAGCATGAAATGGCCTTATCCAACACCGATTCGAGCTAAATCCATCACATGGATTAACATAGACGAATACCCATCCCAATACACTGGACGGGTAAGAAAAACTAGCCCAATAAACAAGACAAACTAGATGATAAGAACCGCACAACCTTTAGCATAACCATCAAAACTGCTCGATAACCCACTATCTACAATGCCGAGGAGAGTTATGGTAGTGATTTCCATTGGAGTAGCAACGCGAAAGTACCCAATGGCGTAATTTATCAACAACCAAACCTAAACAAAAATGCATAGTGTCAAACACAAGCTTCAAAGACTATATCAAACACTACCTAAACCTATTGAACTGGTGACCATGTATGGTGGATAGGTGGATGCATGCAACCATCAATTTTCATATGATAGTGAGGCATGTCTTCTCGACGTTATTGTGGTTTGAGGTGGAGGCATTCGGGTACTGGTGGCTCTCCCCTATATATATCTCGAATCTCTGGATTTGGATTATTTCTTCAAGTTGTTTTATTAAAATGTTGTTTAATATTGGTTTTGATTGCAAATGTGTCAAATGTCTACCATCTCCTAGGATATGGCATGAACATAATATAATTCCAAAGGAAAATGGTGGCATAACACATTAAGCATTAGGTGGGATGATGTTTGTTTGTTTGTTTGTTTTCTTAAAATAAAATTAAATAGGCATGTTGTTATTTTCTTTCATTGATCAAATGGTTAGCATGTTCCCAACATGTCTCTAACTTTTAACATGTGTGAGGAGCACATCATGGTGTTTACTCCCAACCATGCACCTATGACATGTCTTTTTAGTCCCTGCCTATGGCAAAACAATGATTATAGATCGATAATAGATGTATTAATATATTTGACCTATCACTATATTTAAGTTTTAGCTAATGTTTTAATAAGAATATTTGACCTATCCAAAGTTCCAAATTGGACGTCTTATTGCCGAAAAGAACGTATTATTTTCTTGATACATAGGATAAAAGGTTTTGAATTTTGATTTGATGCAATTTAATGCTAGCATGTCTTTAGAATTAATTAAAAAAAAATTAATGTTGAAATATTTTCCATTTTCCTAATCCAAAGGGTGTGGTGCAAAGGGTGTGTTGTAACCACCTGTTGGCATGACAGATATCTATCAGCTATTAAAACAACCTAAACAACACAAAAACAACTGAAGCTCTTCTTTCTCCTTATTGTTTGCAAACTTTGGTTGTTGTTTATAGACTTTGTACACTTTGCACTGTTGAGGCTTGGATTGTAACACTCTACCTCCAAAGGTAAGTTTCGAGTCATTCTACCAAGTGCACCAGAGCACCAAAATATCGTATTCTACTCATTCTCTTGGCACACTAGAATAGTAGAAAAAGATCATGAGAATACCTTCAGCTTATTCTCTTGAGTGCACCAGAATAGTAGAAAGATACACCTTGCACAGGTGCACAAAAATCCTTGGGAAAAAAATAGTAGAAATACAGTATTTTGCACATTCTCTTGAGCGCACTAGAATAACAGAATGACTGTACCAGAATACCTTTGGTTCATGATTCTCCTTAGTGCAGCAGAACAAGAGAAATACTAAAATAGAAAAAAAGATACAACTTGCACAGGTGCACATAAATCTTTGGGCAAAGTTTTGCGCCTCGACAGAGAAGAAACTCCAACCCAAGTATGAGGTTAATCCTAGTCAGTGGAAAAAAAAGAACAAATAAAATAGAAACATTGAGAATTCTTATGCTTTACCTTGCAATTATGGGTGGTCAATTAGGAAAAGAAGTGTTAGTTAGAGTTTTTAGGTTTAGGCATCTGTGTAGCAGCATTAACACTTGCCTAACTTCCTCATCACACCCATGCCTTCGCAAACTAAGGAACCCCACCTGTGCCCTAACAGATTAAGACACATATTCTAGCTTCACCACTTCCACATACTTCAGGCACAAATTCTTGCTTCACCACTTCCACATAGTAAATTTAGTGTAAATTGATTGTAAGAGCTTCCAATCACCTTTTGGAGAACCATCTACACGAGGTAACTGTTCATTTCCTAAAATCTCATCTGTTAAATTTCATTGTGGCCCACATACTTCACTTCCACATACTTGTTAAGAGAAAATTTATAGTTGTAATTTCAAGGCGAATTTGTCGATATGGCTCTTGACCGTGAGTAGACTCATGTAGAAATTCCTTGTGGATTCAAGCTGCAAATTGTAATATGATAAAACATTTGACTTGAATCTACTATACTCATCAACAAAAATAATAAATGATTGATGAAATCATGAAGCATAAAGGAGAAAGAATTCAATCACACATAAAAAAATAAATTTTTGGGGAAAGCCACAGCTAAAACCCTTGCTATCTATATATTTCATTAATTATAAAATATGAGAAGATTATAATGTTTTTCCCAAGTCTGAGCAACCTCTGCACTATCTCTATCTATCTCACTACTTCCTAGACAAGATCAAGCCAATATTTAGTGAATTCTGCTACCTACCAAGCTCCCATTTCCTTGCATAATTTCCTTGGTAATTATACCATATTTAAATGGGAAATTCCATAATTATGGATTGTGCAATCCTCATAGGCCTTCCTATGATTGCATGCACCACATGTACAATTTGAATGACTATACAACTAATAATACACTATACCTAAACTCCAATCTCAACTGGGTCTTTCTTTTAGTTGACATGCATGAGTTAATTATGCGTGAATCTTTAGTTTACTAGTTGATCATTGTTGGTTACACCCCACTACTAGATCTCCCACTAACCCTCCATCAATTGGAACTAGTTTAATTGACTTTAACTCGGTTAAACTAAAATAAATAATTGCAACTTAAAATAAACTCAACCAGGGCAATTATAATGTAGGAGACACTCTACATGACCCAAGTTGAACCCTCAACTCGAATTAAGTGAGCCAACTAAGTCAAATTAACTTATTTAACTATTACAAGTTGTCATGAGATGTGGAATTACAATTTAATTCCTAATTTAATTCAAGGACAAAATTGAATTAGGAATTTCTTGTTGAATTTTCAACACTCCCTCTCAACAAGAAAGGGATTATCTGCTACCCTGATCCTGCCTCTATGAAACTAGAATTTGCATCTTTACAATTCCTTTGTCAAAATATATGCATCTTGCTACTCTATAGGAATGTACTCTAGCAACATGATTCTCCTCTTCACACAATCTCGTAGATGGTGATACCGGATGTCGATATGCTTCAATCGATCATGAAAAAATAGATTCTTAGAGAGTTTGATACAACTATTATTGTCAAAGTAAATCACAGTAGGATCCATCTGTGAACCCAATAACCCAACAGGGATCTTTCTCATCCAGATAGCCTCACAAGCTACTTCACTACCATCCATGTACTCTTCTTCTATTGAACTGAGTGCAACTGATCTATGCTTCCTGCTATACCAAGAAACTATTGTTGACCTAATACTGAATATTCCCCTTGATGTTCTCTTCTTGTCAAATGGACTCATTGATCAATCTGCATCTATGAAGCCTTGAAGCTTCACCCCCTCTGTCTGTTTGTACCAAAGACCAAACTTAGTGGTGCCTCTGAGGTATCTCAACGCATGTTTAGTTGCCTTCCAATAGATTTTGGTTGGTTGAACCATGGCTTGACTAAGCTAGTTAACTGCAAAACACATGTTCAGTCATGTGTTCACCAAAACATAAGTGAACCCACAAGTTGTCTATAAATAGTAGCTTCCACTACTTCACCTGAAGTGGCATCTTCCTTCCTCCATTACCTTCTAAAGGAGTCTCTATGGCTTTGTTTCTCTCCATGTGGAACTTCTTCAGTATTTCATTGGCATTCTTTTCCTGAGAGACAAATAGTTCCTCATATCCTTGTCATACTTCCATACCAAGAAAGTTATGCATGAGCCTCGAGTCCTTCATCTCAAATTCTCTTACAAGATTTTATCATCTTCTTATAACCTGTTATAATCAAATCATTCATATATAATACTATAATAAAAAATTTACCTTCAACCACAATATGGTAAAGGTTCGCATATGCTTCACTTTTAGTGAAGCACAACCTAGTGAAATAGATGTCAATCCTAGTGTACCAAGCACCGGGTGCCTGTTTTAGTCTATACAATGATCTCTTCAGTCAGCACACATGCGACTTTCTATTGAAGGTCTCAATGTAGGTTTTAACCCCGTACAAAAATTACCTGCATATGAATTCTAAAACACAGAAAATAAACAATGTGAGAGCATAACACATAAAGCACATATACACAGAGATTTTTCCCTGGATCCCAAAACTGGGACTACCAGCTTGATTTTTCATTATGTTCCTTTCAATGTTACAATACATATTTATACATGTCGAAGCATTTAATACCATGGACTAAAAACCATCGCATCCAAAATCATGAACTGAAAACCATCGCATCTAAAACCATGTGCGAGAAACATGCAAAACACCATAGGTAGGTCCGCCCAACCTAATAGATTAGGGTTACCTGCACCCCTCAAACCCCCTTGTGACTCTCCCTGCTATGCAATCGGTGCAATGAAGGGGGGGGTGGTTTTGCCCCCCTTCTAACCCCCTAGTTAACTACGTGAGCTATTCGTGGAAAGAATATAACATAACCCAACATTCTCCCACTTGTTGCTTTCTTTCCATAAGGGGCCATAAGAGAGTTTAGTCATTTATCCAACCCTACAACACCCATTGTTTCTCTACACCAAGAGAACTTCTCAGAGCTCACATATTTGGTCAAAGCATCCGCAGTATTCTTCAAAGTGTCCACCTTTACCAGCAACACCTTTTTTCCTTTTATCATATCCCTCACAAAGTGATATTGAACATCAATGTGCTTTGTCTTTGAATGATATGCAGGGTTCTTTGCCAAGAAAATTGAACTTTGGTTGTCACAGTTTATCCTTATAGCTCCTTGTACTGACTTGACACTTGAACACAATATCTTTAACCAAACTACTTCCTTGCTTGCATGAGTGGTTACCATGTATTCTGCCTCTGTAATTGATAGTGCCACTACATATTGTTTCTTACTCACCCAACTGACTGCACCTCCAAATAGGTTAAACACATACCCACTTGTAGATCTTCTCTGATCTAGATCTCTAGCCCAGTCTGCATCAACAAAGCCACGAATATCCAACACTCTGTCCAATCCTGGTCTTCCTTGGTAGGACAAACCATAATCACTAGTGCCACGCAAATACCTAAAAGCCTGCTTCACTACTATCCAGTGCTCCTTCCCTGGTTTTGACATAAACCTGCTTATTACTCCCACTACATGTGCAATGTCTGGTCTAATACATACCATCGCATACATTAGCCTATCGATTGCACTTGCATATGGAACACGGGACATGTCCTCTTCCTCTTCTTGTGTCTTGGGACATTGTTTAGCAGATAACTTTACAACTACAGGGATAGGAACCTTCACCAATTTACTATCCTGCATATTAATCCTCTCCAATATTGTCTCGGCATACTTCCTCTGGCTTAACCAGAGCTTCCTCTTTGTCCGATCTCTTTTAATTTCCATGCCCAAAATATAGTTTTCAGCACTAAGACCTTTCATGTCGAATTTGGAGGACAAATGGGTCTTCAAATCCTGGATAATTTCTTTGTCATTTCCAACTAGAAACATATCATCCACATATAAGACTAGATAAATAACATGGTCACCAATTAATTTAAAATACACACAATGATTTTTTTTGCTTCTGGTGAAGCCAAGTCCCTGTATCAATGTATCAAATTTCTGATACCACATCCTTGGTGACTGTTTTAACCCATACAGAGACTTCTTTAACTTGCATACCAGTTCTTTCTTACCCTTCACCTCAATGCCTTCAGGTTGCTTCATGTAGATATCCTCTTCTAGATACCCATGAAGAAATGTTATCTTCACATCCATCTGTTCTACCTCAAAATCAAAAGCAGCAGCAACATATAAAAGTAATCTAATAGATGTTACCTTGGCAACAGGAGAAAAAATATCACCAAAATCAATTCTCGGCACCTGGGACTAACCTTTTGCTACAAACCAAGCTTTGTATTTCTCCACCTTTCCTTCTACATTTGTCTTCTTCTTGAACACCCATTTGTTGCCAATGGGTTTCCTTCTAGCCAAAAACTCCACCAAATCCCAAGCCTCATTTTTGTGCAAAGATGCCATTTGATCAACCATGGCCTCTTTCCAAAGTTTTCCATCCTTTGAACCTACTACTTCCTTCACAGTTCTGGGCTCATCATCAGTAATAGATAAAGAAAATTTTGAACGGAAAGAAGATGGACTATACCTTTCTCACTGCCTTCTTTCTCGAACTGATCTTCTCACATCCGGAGTTTGTAGCTTTTCATCTTCTGATTCTTTCTCTACTGTAGAGTCTAACTCTTCCTCCTTTAGCTCAAACTCTATCTTTCTGAGGTTCCTTTGGTTGGACTTCATGTTTAATAACATCTTTTACCTCTCTGAACACCACATCTCGGCTATACACAAGCTTCCTTGTTACTGGGTTCCAATGCATATAACCCTTTAAACCATCCTTATACCCAATAAAGATGCACTTTTCAGATTTACTATCCAACTTGGTTCGTTTCTCCTTTGGAACATGTACATATGCATCAAATCCAAATACCCTTAGATGTGAAAGAGAGGGTTTCTTACTAGTCCATACCTCTTGTGGAGTCTTATCCTCCAATGCTGATGAAGGTGACCTATTGACCATTTAACATGTATTATCCACCGCCTCTACCCAAAATTCCTGTCCTAACCTAGCACCACTGAGCATGCTTCTTGCCCTTTCCATCAACATCTTGTTCATTCTTTCTACAACTCCATTTTGCTTAGGTGTATATGGAGTAGTATTCTGCCGTGCTATACCACACTTCTTACAGAATTCTTCAAATTTCTTGCTGCAAAATTCTCCACCATTATCTGTCCTCAGCACCTTTATCTTCTTCGCTGTCTGATTTTCCACCAGAACCTTAAATTCTTTAAACCTGTCAAAGACTTCAGATTTCTTCTTAAGGAAATATATCCATGTATTCCTTGAGAAGTCATCTATAAATGATACATAGTACACAGACTTACCCAGTGATGGAACTTTCACAGGTCCAAACACATCACTGTGCACAAGCTCTAATGTTTGTTTCGTCTTCTTACCACCAGAGGGGAAACTCACCCGATTCTACTTCCCATATACACAATTTTCACAGAAACCAAAATCCAGAAAGCTATTATTCATACCTTCTACCATACCTTTACCATGAAGTATTCAAAGGCCCTTCTCTCCAATATGTCCAAGCCTTTGATGCCACAACATGGTCTTCTCTCTAGAGACCACTAGATTTTCTGCTCCATTTCCAGGAACCATAGAACTATTGCACCCGTCAACAACAGTGCTACCTTGCAGCTTGTACAGAGTTCCAATCCGAACTCCCCGCATCAATACCAGTGCTCCTCGAACAATCTTGCAGGTATCCTTCTCGAACACTGTCTTTACACCTGCATCATCCAACTTGCTTACAGAAATCAGATTTCTGGCCAACGCAGGAATATGCAGAACACCCGGAAGGGTTCTAACCCTTCCACCTTGCAACTTCAACTTTACTTTTCCGCGACCAATGACTCTAGCCTTCCTATCATCTCCTAAGAAGACATCACCACCATCATATTTCTCATACTCACAAAACCACTCTCTATGGG
>APFE030917023.1:0-17141 GCA_000404065.3 Pinus taeda | reverse complement strand
GTAATCAGTTGACCTTGTTCCTTTAGGCAGTGAAGCAACCCTTTTAGGGACTTAAGAGCCCTTAGTTTATGGACATTTGTGATTGGGGTTGAAGTGCCCAAAAATGTCGATAACAACCCATGGAGCAGAATCTTTGAGGAATCTAGGGGGAATCTAAAAGATTCCTTAAGCCCCAGATTCTCAATTTCTCAAAATTCAAAAATTGGAAAGTCGATTTTGCACTATTCGATGCCACAAATCTGATGGTGCATTTAGATTTTTCATCCTCTCATTTCATTTTCCAGCCACTTTTCTAAGTGCTAGTGCAGATGTTCACATTCATGTTCGAGCAGTCATTTTCATGCGATCGATGCCATGAGATCGATGGTCCGAACAGCTTCAGCAATTTGACATCTGCTTCTTTAGATGGCCCTTGGTTGTGAGGTATATGTAGTGTTCATGTACTTCTTTTTTTATGCATTGTGTTGCGTAGGTCCTTGATTGATGTTTGATGTGTGATCTTGTTTCTTACTCATTTTTATGATTCATGCTTGATGTGAGACAGAATCGTCTATGTGATGTACTTGTCATGATTTTTCATGTTATGTTTTGAGATCCCTTTGTTGTATGTTGATGGGATACTCATGTGTCACCATGCATGTTTTCTTTGAGATCCCTTTTATGACATGTTAGAGCGATGCTCACCATGCATGAGTTTCGTGTCATACTTATAGGATTCTTTTGACTGAGAATTCCTATAGTGGAACATCTCTTGGAGCCACTCCTGTGTGAGGGCATCTTCCTTGTATGATAACAACATCACCTCCATGTACATCATCCCTATTGACAACACTTAATGTAGTGGCCTACACCATCTTGACACCGGGGCCTGGAGACGTAGTCCCTCTTGGACGAAATTCGTTATCAACGCTTTTGTTTTTATGTTGTTGATGATTGACATGATCCTATTCTTTACAACATGCACATGTATTCACTCATGTTCTCTTAAAAATTTAATTTAACACATCACAAAAGTAAAAGGTCTTGGAAGGGTCCTTCGTCACACTCGGACCTAGATCAAGTGGTATCAAAGTAGTCTTTGTGCTGATGTGAATTGCAACATGAACAATGGAACGTGCAGTGACAGAGGATGAAAAAGCGATGTACGAGAAAATGATCAACATTTCCAAAAGGGTAGAGATAATATATGAAACTCTGCAGAAAGATACTGAGGAAAAGGAGCAATTGCAGCTTCAGTTGCAAGCCATGGAAGAGGCTGTGGAAGAACTGAAGCACAACAAAAATAATCTTCAAACAGAGAACAATGAATTGAAGATGCGTCTACATGAAGAGAAAGAGGAAAAACAAAGTTTGCTACGACAGCTACAAGCAAAGGACGGGGCCTTGGAAAAGCTGCAGCGAGACCCATGTGACATAAAAAGTAGTTTTCTATCTTCGTGTATGTTTCCTAATGATGATTTCACTATTTTTGAAAATCATACCATAGGAATTGGCTCCAAACTATTGAAGAGAATGGGGTATGAAGGAAACGGCTTGGGCATTTATGACCAAGGAATTGTCAACCCCATTAAAGTAGAAGAATTACCCCGTCAGATAGGACTTGGGTATGTCAGAAAGGAAGTTGGGGAATAAGTCAAGACAGCTAGTGAATCACCAACAAAAGATGATGAGAAGCCATCAAAAGTTCTTTCCAAATCTATAGAGGAGGTAAAATATGTTGATTTACTTTCAATTTTGTCGTCACACAGTATGATGTCTGTTGGAGATTTGGAGATCCCAATTACACGGACAAACATGAGGCTCCTTACAAGGATGAGGCACGAGAAGGAAGAAAAACTTGGTATTAATAACCAATGCATAACTCAACCATTGGAGGTTGTGTAGAGACCTCAATTTGCGGGCTCAAGATATACCAAAGGAGAATGTTCAAAGGTGTCATATGCATCTGAGACATTGTCAAAATCATCGAGGAAAGAAAATGATGGACACATCCCCCTCATCCCATGATAGTTTCCATTACAAGGAACAAGCTGAGGCAAGCTCTCATCGCCATAATGACATCAGAGACAGCAAGGGAAGGTATAACCACTTTTTATATTCGATTTTTCATTTTGATTGTAATCATGTTGTTAGAGATGAACGTAAAACATGGCATCGAAAAACATGTACCTTTTGTGGATTACATAACCATACACTTTCTAAGTGTTGGAAAAGAATGGCAGCACACAAAAGGATGAGGTGTGAAAGACCCTCTCAAACAGAAGGTAAAGAAACATTTTAAGCAGGTCTAGAGGAAGAAAACTTATTGTAGTCATTGCGACAGAAGTGGCCATCAAAGAGCCACTTGTTGGAGGCTCCATCCAGAGCAATGCCTTAAAGCCAAAGTGTCAGTGCATGAACCAGGTGAAACAATTGTTCGACAAGCAAAATCGCCACAAGGAGGTGACCCATTCACATTGATAAGTGAAAAATGGTTTCTAGACATGTTTTCATTTCATGGTCATGCTTTTGTAAATCATTTGTTGCATTTTAAGATGTAAAAATGATGATGTGTTTTCCATCACTTGTTCAACAACAATGATGTCTGGTCTTATTTTGAGTCGTATTTTACACTCTGAAAGTGACGTTATGTTTCCATCATTTGTCAAAACAATAACGTTTGGCCTTATGATTGTAAATAATGTGTTACAATGATGATGTGTTTTCCATCACTTGTTGAAGCAACAATGATATGTTGGCCTTGTTTTTGTAGCTAGGGTATTGCGTCCATCTTGTTGTAAACTTGAACAACGAGTATGTGTTATAAACTCGTGGCAAGTGTGGGACACTTGGGTCATTAGTTGGTCATGAAAGTCAAGCATGTAATTTGCAAAACAATGTACTACATCTTGCGGAGGTTGCAAGTGTCAACTCATCGCTTAAGGCTCTGAAGAACAAAGGTGAAGGAGATGGAAGTGAGGCCTTTTCAAGATTCTTGTGATACAGACAAGGTATAGAGAAAGTTGCAGATTATTTTTCATGCTTTTGGAGGACCAAAAGCTCCTCAGTGGGGAGGATTGATCCAGGTGGCTCCAGAGACACACACAGGACAAGGAGGACTCAGGAAATATCAAAATTCAAAGTGTTTAGATTGAGCTTGAACTAGGACCAGAATGTAGATCTCGTCATCCTGATTTCAATGGTGTGAACGGTTCATCAATCCGAGTTCGTATGTGAGAGTTAGAAGCAATCAAAGTTCGATTGACTTTGGCTTACTGGGCAAGCTTAAGGAGACCACGATTTGAACTTTTCTGGCAAACAGAATCTGGCCATCCTCAACCAGATTCTGGGTGAACTGTCACTTGTTTAAAAACACTACTATAGTAAAAAATGGA
The DNA here is from genome assembly GCA_000404065.3 of Pinus taeda. Classification (NCBI taxonomy): domain Eukaryota; kingdom Viridiplantae; phylum Streptophyta; class Pinopsida; order Pinales; family Pinaceae; genus Pinus; species Pinus taeda. The sequence goes on along the minus strand of APFE030917023.1, from coordinate 13,767 downwards.
TTGACCAAAAAAATGCATAGTTGTTTGTAAAAGAACAAAAAATATATAAAAAAGGGGGGTGGCAGGCCACCAACCCCGCCACCCCAACTCGTACCATGAAACAACCATATTAAATATGGAGGGGCAGGCCATGACCCCCGACCCCTCCCCACATCCTACGACACTAATAAATAAACAGAGGGAGGTACGGTGGGCAGGCCGCCCAAGGTGGGCCCGACCCAACCAAAAATTTTAAAATAATTTTTTTTGTTGTTGTAATGTATAAAAGAGGAGGAGGTGGGGTTTGACCTCCCGACCTCCTCCCTATAACTGTATCCTCAACCAAATGTGCCACAACAAAATTCTTGAGAATTTTTTTAGAATTTTTTTATTTAAACACAATTTTTTAGTGCTCTCAGGCAAAGGAGGCAGTGCAGGCTGTTCGAGGCCAAATTTTGCAAGAGGGGAAAATTTTACTTTGTCATAATTTGACAAATTTTATATGGTTTCAGCACCTATCGAAGCCACGAATGCAATGGTATTGTCCATGTCTCCATCAGAGTTCTACATTTTTGGCCATTTTCCAGTATGCAGGTGGAACCATGATTGCTGTAAAAACAGGGAGTGGAGCCATAATCCTTGAAATTTTCCCGAGGCGGTAATTTTTCGCCATGTCGGAATATAGTCAAGTTTATAGTTGCTTTTCATGGTTTTCTATAGGGATTGCAAATGGAGGTCATATTTTCCATTTGAGTTGCATATTTCCAGTCCACCCATGGAGCAGAATATTTGAGGAATCTAAGGGGAATCTAAAAGATTCCTTGAGCCCCAGATTCTCAATTTCTCAGAATTCAAAAATTGGACAGTCCATTTTTCACTATTCAAAGCCAAAAATCTAATGGTGCATTCATATTTTTCATCCTCTCATTTCGTTTTCCAGCCACTTTTCTAAGTGCAAGTGTAGATGTCCACATTCATGTGCGAGCATTCATTTTCATGCGATCGATGTCGTGAGATCGATGGTCCGAACAACTTCAGCAGTTTGACATCCTCTACTTTAGATGGCCCTTGGTTGTGAGGTATCTGTAGTGTTCATGTACTTCTTTTGCTATGCATTGTGCTACACAGGTCCTTGATTGATGTTTGATGTGGGATCCTTTTTCTTACTCATTTTTATGATTCCTACTTGATGTGACGCGGAATCGTCTATTTGATGTACTTGTTGTTATGATTTTTCATGCTATGTTTTGAGATCCCTTTGTTGTATGTTGATGGGATACTCCTGTGTCACCATTCATGTTTTCTTTGAGATCCCTTTTATGCCATGTTGGCGGGATGCTCATCATGCATGAGCTTTGTGTCATACTGATAGGAGTCTTTTGACTGAGAGTTCCTATAGTGGAACATCTCTTGGAGCCACTCCTGCGTGAGGGAATTTTCTTTGTATGATAAAAACATTGCCTCTATGTACATCATCCCTATTGATAGCACTTAATGCAACAACCTACACCATCTTGACACAGGGGCCCAGAGATGTAGTCCCTCCTGGACGAACTCCATTATCAACGTTTTTGTTTTTATGTTGCTGATGATTGACATGTTCCTCTTCTTTACAACATACACATGTATCAACTCATGTTCTTTTAAAAATGAAATTTAACACATCACGAAAGTAAAAGGTCTTTAAAGGGTCCTTCGTCACACCTGGACCTGGATCACCACTCACGCCGAGACCCAAGAAGGATAAAAAGGGCATGATACTGGTGCGCATCTCGCCCAGAAATCCACTTAGGAAAAAGCTCACACTAGAGGAAAAGGGGAAGGCCATTAATTTGGAGACCGATGAGGAGGAAGAGTTTGAAGAAATCCTGGTTGAAACCCAGGCTGCAGACCCTATCACCAGGTTGTCGAAATATTTTCCTCCACAAAAGGGTAAAGCTAAGGTTCCAAAGGATATAGATGAGAGAAAGAGCTCTCTACAAACTCCCCTGCTCCCAGATGATATTGTGTTTGAAGGAGCGCACTTGGGATGGGTTCTCGTGCTGAAATTTCAAGATTGGACCTCACAGACCATGAGAAGTTCCTGCATTTAGCGACTGCGAAGCTAATGCGCCAGAAGATAGACACGCCAGCTAGAATGATAGAGTTGGAGCCATGCAAATGGCTTAGAATTGTTGAGAAAGCAGGGTTTCTAAACATGCTCTGGGTACCACATTACCACCATGCCCCAGTGACCATTTTCGTCATCAGGTAGCTGCTCTTCTTGGTGCATGATGGGTGCTTGTGGCTAGAGGAGCCCATCCCCATCACAAACCATCTGATTCACCAGATTAAACAGCTCCCTTGTATAGGGGAGGACCCAACAAACATTTTATAGGGAAAAAGTGATGACTTGGCCATCGCAGATGCCATGAAAAAGAAATTTAAGTTAAAGAAGAAGAAGTGAGGGTATGCCATCTCTAGCATCAACAAACTTGCAGTCAAGGTCATGACACAGATATTGGCAGGGAAGGTGATGCATAAATGCCACGCAGATAAGGTGCCTGCACCAGTGGTTGCACTCGTAGCGCAATGCGCAAAAGGGCTCCAATTCAACTGGGCAAACTATCTATGCGGTGAGTTCCTTGAGAACTGCCATGAGGCACAGAAGTAACGAAAAACATTTCATTATGCATGGCTCCTATTGTTGATAGTACTGGTGGCATGGGAGTTGCCTAAAGATAGCCAGTTCTTGTCAATCATGCAGGACCTTCCAGAAGCAGCGAAGTATGCTTTGCTGTGGGCAACCAACAACGCATAGAGGATAAGAGAGAGCAAGATATGTTGGGTGCTCATGGAGGTGAACATCAGGATGGGGATCAATCGTAAGCCACGGTTATCCCCTATAGTCTACAATAGTTTGCAGAGCTTTACAGAGTTCAAATCTGACTTCCACCATGTCTTCATCAAGGTGTGGAAGGTCCCTATGAAGACGTGGCATGAGTTACCATACTTGGCGACCGATGATGTAATTTTCGCGGTCCTTCAGTCTTGGCCGCTAGAGTGGCATGCTCTAGCTGATTTCGTAGTGGATGTAGAAAAGTCCATCATGAAACGGAAGAAGGAAGAGACAAAACTTTTGATGGTGTAGCTGGCGGAAAAGTGTCGGAAAAAAGAAGTAGCAGCTAAGGCCTAGGCAATGCGCGAGGCTGTGAAGTTAGCATAGTAGCAGAAAACAACAGAAGAAGAATGCAAAGGATAGAAGTCACCTCTGCCGAACCAGAGACTGATACAGAACAAGGTGGCATGGACCTGCAGATGATGTCCACCCAGCTAAAACGTCTACGACCATGAGAGTAGGTAGGGCCATGATAGAAAACAAAGGCCTCGAAGACATCTTTCAACCCTATCACCCTTAGTCAAGGGTACTTGCATGACATCAGCAAAACGGTGAGGGATGTGAACGCGGAGGCCCTCCAACAGTTTGAGGAACAACACCAGTTGGTATTGGGGGCTCTCTAGACACAAATACAGGAGTTGCAGGTGTGCACTCCATAGGCTGGAACAATGTCAACCATCCTCATAGTCGACACTTCAGCTTCTGAGGAAATGTTGCGCGCCAAGATGACCAACACAATACTGCTACCAGATGGACCACTCATCGCAGAGAATGAGGCCGATAGGCCTATGGTTAGCAGTTTGAAAGGGGTTGGGTTAAACATGGTTGTGCTCCCTCGGGAGATTCTCTATCTTTTGTAGGATGGAGTCACCGCAGGACTTTGGGCCAGGGAGAGTCACGCTCTATAGGTCATGAGCGAACAACACATCAACATTGAGCAGTTGAGCCTTCTGTGCAATGAGGTAGTGGAGCAGAAGAAATAGATAGTGCAGGTTGTGGAGGAAGCCTGCCAAATGGTCCTAGAGTTGGCCATTCAATCAAAGGAACTAGTGGAGGCATGCGTCCGAAAGTTAGCCACAGGGGTGCACGACGCAAGAGTAGAAATGGCTAGGGTTTAGTTGGAGTTGAAGCTTTACATAGCAAAATTACATTTTAAGACTCAGCCTTCAACTCTGCTAGAGGTCAGAGAACAATGTACAACCGTGATCACAATAGTAGTGGCGACAGTTAACAGTGCAGTGACAGACTACGTGAAGTTGTTCAAGTAGTCATTTCAGGTCCTCACCACGCCCTAGGAGGACCAAAACATAGAATGCCTAGACACAGAGGCATGCAAGCTACAACAGAGATATGATGAGGTAAAAGGGACTGCATAGATGGTTTCCCTTACGCAGAGAATTGCAAGGATGCAATAGGAAAAGGCGCTCAAGGAGCAGGTGGATGCCGCTTGGCACAAATAAGAAGTTTTGAAAGTTCACCTACAAGCATGGATCGATGAGGCTTATACAATTATAGCATCCGTTGAAGTCAAAATCGCGCAACTACAAGTAACTTAGGAGTATATTTAGGGCAATAGTTCAGTGATAGTGGTCACCGAATAGAGCATGGGGGAAGTTCAGCAGGCAACCGCTGAGTGCGTTGCTGAACTTGCAGCGATTGAATCAGAGTTGGGAGGTCTTCACGCTAAGATCTCCACACCTGCAGAGTGACTCGAGGGCAAGTCACGATGTTTGTGTTGGGGACCTGTTGGGTGTGGGATCCCTCAAGGGAAATTTTTGGGCTTAGAGCCCAAATTTTGGTTCGACTTTGTAATACCAATGTAAGGACTCCACATTTTGTGGGCATGAAGCACGTAGTTGTTAAAGAGTCATAGGGTTTTCCACCCTTATTTTGATAATGTAATGTCAGTTGTAGAAGATCTACCCATGGTTTGCGGACCATGGGATTGTATAAATAAATAAAAGCTCTAAGTAGTTATAACAATCTTAGAACAAGAAATAGATGGAATAATGATGATGTATGTGAGATAACTCTGAAGTGTAAGTCTAAGTTTTCAGTCATAGCATAGGTAGAGGCTCTATAGTTGAGTTCATAGAGGCCTAGTAGTCCATAGCTGAGTGCACAGACCCCTACAACTGAGCGCGTAAGGTGAGTCGATTCGGTAACCTTTTGGAAGTATTAATAAAGAGAAGTTTCCATCATTTTTGTGTATTTATTTTTTGTTTGTGCATTCGTTATATTGGGTATGAATTTTATTCTAATGCTTATATGATGCACGAATGTGTATAATTGTATTGGTTAAGTGAACGCAAGTTAGAATATCTACTTATGTGAAGATAATTAATATATGCCAATAAGATAAGTAAGATACTTAGTCTAATTTGGGAAATATTGCAATTCGCTACCCTAGCAGTGCGAAAGCATCTTAGCCCCTGGTTAGGGCTGCACGCAGGCTGGCTGTAACACTTCATGAAGGTACTGAAGGTTAGAATAGGGTGCAAAGTGACTTGCATGAAGGAAGGTCCAGCTGGAACAAACTGACATAACATCCATCTCAAGGGTGCAGAAACTTGGTTCTAGCACCCCCCCATACTGCTTCGGGTGAGACTTCACTATCACCCCCCCATACCTTCGGGTTGATCCTGAAAGGGCTGGTAGTGTAGGGATTTGTTTGGCTAAATAACTCTAAACCTAGGATAGGCCCCCATAAGCCAACAAAGTTTCTCATAGGTACTTGGATTGGGGGATAAATACCCCATTTTTTGTCTGAGAACTTTTCAATCCTAAGAAGAAGGACAATTCTTCGATCATGGAGACATCGAACTATGTCTGCATATAGTTTTCAAATTTATGTCCCAATTGTTCCAGGTCACTCCCAAAGATTATGTCGTCCACATACACTACTACATTAGTCGATGATCATCTTAAAACTTTAAGTATATATTTTTGTCTATAGTACCTTTCTTAAAGCGTTGTTTCTGAAGGTATCAATCCAATCTTGCATACAAGGTTTTGGGATCCTCTTTGAGTCCATATAAGCCCTTTTCCAGTTTGCACACAAGCGCTTCATTTTTGGTGAGCATGAACCCTTTTGCCTACTCAATATAAAGTTATTCTTCCATATCTCCATTCAGAAATTCTGACTTCACATCCATCTTATATGCCTTGATATTTTTATGACTGGAAAAGGTAAGAAACATTCTGATAGCTTCCAGTCTAGCTACCGATGCAAAGGATTCCTCAAAATCTATCCCCTCTATCTAGGCATACCCTTTGCAGACTAATCAAGCCTTGTTCCTAATTACTCAAACCTACTCATTTAGCTTCTTTTTTAAGACTGATTTTGTACCTATGACATTTTTCTCTTTGGGTCTTGGAACAATCTCCCAAGTGTCATTTTTCTCTATTTGGTCAAGTTTTTCATTCATAGCTCTCACCTAGTACTTTTCCTCACTAGCCTGGCTAAGATTTTTAGGCTCCACCTAAGATAGAAGAGCAATATTTACACAACTTGAACTTCCAACAAATTTCCTCCTAGTCTAAACACCAAGTCTTTGATCTCCAAGAATTTAATATGGTGTTCTTTCTTTACATACTTGGAAGGTGTTTTGAGCCTTGGATTTGTGCTCGTTTCCATCTCTTCATTATCTGAATATGTTTCATCTTGATCTAAGGGCCTGATGTTTGAACCCTCTTCTCCATCTAAGTTCATGTTTGCTTTGAAGTACTCGGGTTTTGAAGTTATTTAATCTACTATTACATCAATGTACTCCTCAACCCTCTTTGCATGTTTGTTGTAACACTTGTATCATTTACTTCAAGGAGAGTAACTGAGTAATATATCGTCATCAACGTGCGAATGAAAATTTCCATGATTTTTATCATTCCTTTTGATAAAGAATTTTCTCCCAAACACCTTGTAGTGTTTAACTGATGCAAGTCTTCCTTCCACAAATCGTAGAAGTTTTATCACTATTACGCCTGATTTTGTGTTTTGTTTTATAGGTACACTACTTCTTTTTCCACTTCTCCCTAGAAAATGTGAGGTACATCTACTTCATCCATCATAACTCTGGCCATTTCCTAGATTTTTCTATTCTTTCTCTCAACTACTCCATTTTGTTGTTGATTTCTATCCACATAATACTTCCTCCTTATGCCATTCTCTTCACAGAAATCTTCAAATTCTCTTGAAGTGTATTCTCCTCCTATATCTGATATTAAGCATTTGATCTTGAGATATTTCTCATTTTCTACTTCAGATTTTTTTTTTTTAATGTTTAAATGCTTCTGTTTTTTCCTTTAAGAGCATGATCAAAGTGGCTCTCGTAAAATCATCAATAAGCAACATAAAATACCTTTCTCCTCTTGGGATTTTTTATCTCGTTGGGCCAAAGATATTTGTGTGAATTAACTCCAGTGGTCTAGATAAGAGAAATCTCTTGCCTTGAAATGAGTACTAGTTTGCTTACCAAATTGACATGACTTGCAGATTGAATTATCAAGCCTTGATAGTCTTGGAAAACCTCTCATAACTCCTAGTTTATTGACTCTTATCAAACTATAAGGATTCATATTACCAAGTCTCTTGTCCCATAATTGGGCTTGACTTGATTTCTCAAATAACATCTTACTCTGGAGTCATCAAACACATATACATAATGTGAGTTCCGACTGCTTTTCCCACTAGCTTTCCATTTTCTTCATTTACGATCTCAGAGTCCCTAGATTGAAAGGTCACATTATAGCCATTATCACACATCTAAATTGCACTAAGAAAGGTTTTTTGAGACCTTATACATACAACACATTTTGGGCCTCATTCGTTTCTTTAAGACTGACTATGCCCTTACCCTTAATTCTTGTTGGGGCATTGTTGTTGAAAGTGACATTGTGCCCTATGTCCTGTTATTTCAGCAACATAAATTTTCTCTTGTCCCCAGTCATATTCTTGGAACAACCACTATCCACATACCATTTGTTTTCACAATTGGAGAAATCTTGATCACCTTTGTGCTTCTTAGCCTTCTTGGACACATTGAACATTGCCACCTTGGGTTTAGAAATATCTTTTCCTAATCACATATCATAGGTTGTGAGAGTACCAAGCAATTGATCCATCTTGAGATTATTTAAATCAACCATTTCTTCAATAGTAGATACTTTGGAATTACATACCATGGGTAGAGATCTTAAGAATTTTTTAACAATCATATCTTCCTTGAATTATTCACCAAGTCCTCTAATCATATTGGTTAGTTCATCAACTCTAAGGAAGTATTCTACTATGCTTTCTTCTTCACTCATTTTTAAGCTTTTAAACCTCATTCTAAAGGTTTGAAGTTTGGCCTCCTTGACATTGTCATGTCCTTCATGACTTTGATTGAGATTCACCCACACTTCCTTGGCAAACTTAGAGGGCATAACCTTTACGAGTTTAGATTGACTAAGTCCAAAGAGAATTAATTATTGCCTTTAGCATTATTTCCATACAATGTTTTACCATTTGCATTAGTGGGAGGGACATGAGGGACATAATAATATACTAGTACAGACCTCCAAACATCTACTCCTAGAGACATAAGATAGGCTTCCATCCTAACTTTCTAGAAGGCATAGTTTGTCCAATCAAAGACTAGTATCTTTATTGAGTAAGCATCTTGACTCTCTTTCCTAGACATATTTCCTTATGGATATACCTTCAAGTGGTTAGGTTGTTCCTGAAGGAGGTTGGATTTGATACCAATTCTTGGAATAAGGAAATACTGAGGGGGGGAGTTCTTTTGAATTTTGGGTATAAGTCTTTAACTTTTTTTCACTATGATTAGTTTCTTGTGAGAGATTTTATACATAATACAAATTATCATCAAGGCAAGGCATTCAAATGTACATAAAATCCATCACATGAGCAACATATACATATTGACAGAGCGATTTTTATGTGGAAACCCAAAGGGAAAAAATGACCAATATGTTTGTTGTTATGATGTGAATTAAGCACCTACTTAATTACATCAATTTTTTTGAGATCACCCACTCACAGGAGGCACGAACCCCCTTAATATAGAAATAAATTAATTTCCAAGATGCACCAACATCTTATGAATGCAGGCTACCACTTGCTCTAGCCATTGTTCTACCTTCAATACAATTTTCAAACTGAAAACAGGGGAAATTACATATAGAGAGAAATACAAATTTGATTCATTGCAGTATCATAATTCTCCTCTTGGTCCTGCATGCTTACATAGGAAGTCTGAGCCTCACAAAATAGCACTGGCCTAATGTTGAGTCCCGAACTTACACCTTCCATACATCCCTTTTCAGCCTTTTTCTCCAGTTACCTGAACCTCTAAGCTATCAAATCACTGCATAATAGTTTAAAATGAGTCTATAAATGGTTTCCTAACTATGTTTTGTGACTGCTATTTGGTTTAGAATTTTGTTCAACCAACTGCGGAATCTGCCACTTTCCGCAGCCAGAATCAGTTTCTGTAGCCATTTTGTTAAATTGTATGCTACAGGTATCCATTGAAGAACTTAGCCACATGGGCAAGCTATAAAGGACGTGGACATGGAGCGTGTCCCCTTGGTTCAGCCAAATCATCCATAGAAGCCTGTGGTCAAGGCCGGTCAAACAGTGTTCAACATAAAGAGTTAAGCGGTGGCATGGCTCTGTTTTCAACACGAGGAGGTTTGCGTGGCAAGGTCCTGAGTTTTAGAAGGTACATTAACACCTAGGGACTGCTCATCGACCGTATCCAACAAACCATCTCTTGGATTTACTATCCACGACCACCATACTGCTATAACTCCGAATTTTGTCTTTTATGTTGACACCTAATCCTCAGCAATTGGGAGAATTAAATGTGAACAGTCATCAAGAAGATGAAATGAACGATCACATTCATGTATATAATAGATAGTTGCCTAATGGAATAAATGAATCAGTTTTTCTGGAGTTACTCCTGGCCTGACATGGTATCAGAGCACAGGTCCCAGGTTCTTTTTTTAACCTTGCCTTGTAACTCCTCTGTCCACTGCCTGCCTTTTGCTCCTCTGTCCACTGCTTGAAATTCCTGGTTTTTTAACGAATGGGTTGGTTCAACTATTCCTCTGCCTGAACGCTGCAAATTTGTTGAACGCCTGAAGGAGAAATGCCTGAAGGAAACGCTGCCTGACAACGCTGTCTGTTTGAAACGCTGTCTGTATCGGAGCACCACGAACCTGGTAACATTGTTTTGAAATCTATTGTGCTTGGGACGATATTAAAAAAAAAATGTTGTCTGGTATCCGTATATGAAACGTTGTTTGATATTTAAAAAAAAACGTTGTCTGTTTTGGTAAAATCCGCTTGCAATTATTTGGGTATGGATTTGCCTGCCATGTTCCAGAAGTGCTAAGTGCCCACACGATGGAAGAACAGTCGTAAAGGTAAAGTGATTAGCGTGGACACCCGATCGTTGCATTTGTTGAAAAAGCGTCAAAGCCGCCTCAGCATAACCGTGTCTATTGTATGCTCCGATCATCACCGTCCAGGAAACCAAAGTCCTTTGGGCAATTTGGTCAAAAATTCTGTGATCTTCTGGCAGACTACCGCACTTGGCATACATGTTAACAAGTGCATTTTGTAAATATGTGTATGGTAATTTTCCTGCTGATATGGATATGTCACTATTAAGAAACAATGTCTGATATGGATATGTCACCATTAAAAACGTTGTGCTGATATGGACATGTCACTATTAAGAAACGTTGTCTGATATGGATAAGTCACCATTAAAAATGCTGTGCTGATATGGATATGTTACTATTAAGAAACACTGTGCTAATATGGATATGTCACTATTAAGAAACGTTGTCTCATATGGATATGTCACCATTAAAAACGTTGTGCTGATATGGATATGTCACTATTAAAAACGTTGTCTGATATGGATATGTCACCATTAAAAATGCTATGCTGATCGTAATGTTATTTACTTGGGAGTGTGACAGTACGCTTCAATAGTTTCACTGATATTCATATGTCATTTTTAGAGAATAAATCTCATTCTCATATGTCATCAATCTGTGAATGTGAGTGGTGCTTATTTGGTTTAAGTTACCTTAAAGCTTAGAGTGGCAGTGTTTATGTTTTCTCCCCTTTGAGAAAAAATTGACTGTATAGCAGCAAAATTTTTTTCTTCATAAGAGAAATTTCTTGTTTCCATCAGAAGTATTAGTCTATTAGCAAAAGTTTTTTTTTATATTAGCAGAAGTATTCTTTTACAGAATGCATTCAATCATCTCTATGATAGGAATAGTTCTCACTGGCAAGGAGAACTATCCTGACTGGTCCCGGATGATACAACACACCCTCATCTTCAATGAGTTGTGGAAAGGAGTGTGTGTCGGAGAAGGAGACAGTGACCCAGAAAAGCCTACATCAGACAAAGAGCTCATCATCTGGGAAAACAAGAACAACAAAGCCTATGCATTAATCGCAGCATCTGTAAATAAGGAGCTGAGTCGCCATATTTCATCATATTCAACTGCCTTTGAAGCTTTACAAAAGCTGAAAGAACTCTATGACTCACATTCTGCACTTGAAGTCGTCCAACTTATGATTAAACTCTTCACCCTTGAACTGCAAAATAATGATCCTCTTGCTCTTGCATCTGAAATAAAGTCTATAATGCATGATATAAAATCCACTAAAGTTGAGCTGGATATCTCTCTTATTGCTTTTCTCAAAGCATTTTATCCTACATACTCCAATTATCTTGAGTCTTTGCAAGCAAATGGAAATCTCAAGGATATAACCTTTTGCTCTCTTGTGAAAAAATTTGCTGAAAGAGAAAAAGCCTTTGGAAAGAAGACAGTCCCAGAATCTTCTGAAGAGACTGTATGCCTGGCTCATAAAGAAAAATATCCTACTCAAGATTCTACAAGAGGAAGAGGTGGACGAAGAGGAAGAGGAAGATACTTCATAGGCAGGGGGGGCAGACATTCTCAAGGAGAAAAGGCAGATTTACATTGTATTTGCTACAAAATAAATGGATCACATGATGCCTCTACATGCAAGCTACCATGGGAAAAAATTGGTCAGAGAAGAAACCAATAGAAAGGTAAAACTGATGATACAGACAAAGATAAAGCACCTGAATCGGCTCACTATATTAAGGCACAATGTAACATTGGAGTAAATGAAGATTTGTTTAATACTTCACTTGCTTCCTGAAAAAATGATTGGTTGCTTGATTCAAGAGAAACCTGTCACATGACTCATAGAAAAGATTTTTTTGAAGATTTCACTGACAATGTTGATGGAGTAGTTTACTTTGCAGATCAGTCAAAATCAAGCCATCAGGGGTTGGCACAATCAGGCTTAAACTGCCTGGTCTCTCAAACTTTCTTCTTGATCATGTTTTATATCTCCCACAACTCAAGAGAAACTTGTTGTCCTTGGTCCACATCCACCAGCAAGGTCACTCCATTCATATGTTTGATGGCAAGCTTGAGGTGAGAAAAGCATCTGATCACTCACTTGTCATGGGGGGAATAGAAGAAGAAAGACTTTTCAAACTGCAAGGAACATCTGCTCATGCACAACATTTCTCATATATTTCTCATCATGAGGAAGGTACACTTCCATCAAGTTTATTATGGCATGCTAGATTTGGACATTTAAACTATGACAGTGTCCACTTATTGAAGAAAAATGGTGTTGCTGGTTTGCCTACAATTCCTAGAAAACTTAAGCAATGTCATGCTTGCATTCTAGGAAAGCATAGCAAACAGTGTTTTCATGACTCACATTCAAGAGCACATAGGAAACTTGAACTTATTCATTCATATTTATGTGGTCCAATGCCTGTTTCTTCTGCAAATGGAAATAAATATATCATGACATTTATTGATGACTACACCAGAATGTGTTGGGTTTATTTATTGAAGAACAAATCTGATGCTTTCCTAACATTCAAGAATTTTCATAAATGGATTGAAAATGATGCACAATCTCATATTGGGTCTATCACATTGATAATGGAAAAGAATATACATCAAATGAATTTGAACAATATCTTCGCCAACATGGGATTAAACATCAAACAACTGTGCCTTATAATCCCCAACAGAATGGTGTAGCTGAAAGAATGAATAGAACAATCTTTGAATATGGTAAGATCCATGCTTTTTTTCAAAAATGTAAAGATAATGTTTTGGGCTGATGCTGTTCTATGTGCTGCATATATAAAGAATAGATGTCCATCTAGTGCTATAAGAAACAAGACTCCTTATGAATTGTGGTATGGACATGTTCCTTCGGTAAAACATCTTAGGATTTTTGGTTCCACCTGTTATTCTTTGATACCAAAGGTACATAGAAACAAACTTGGTGCTAGAAGTCGTAAGTGTATTTTCTTGGGGTATTCAAATAACTCCAAAGCATACCGCCTCTATGATGAAGAAAATAAAAAGTTTGTTATATCTAGAGATGTAATTTTTCTTGAATCATCCAAATCTGACAATGTTGTTGAGCGGCAACTTGATCGCTTGGATAGATTCGCAAAAAAGAAATCATTTCAAGAATTTGAGAATCAGATTCCACATCTTGAAGGGGAGATTCCTATACTAGATCAACATGTGGAATCTTCTTCTAAAGAATACTCTCCTCCGACTGAAACTCCAACACCGTATGATGCTTTAAGTGATGTAATTGATAGAATTGGGAGACTCAATTTTGATTCACTCCCAACTCAATCAACAGAGCAGCCTGGACCATCTCAGAGAGGTCCCCCAAAGTGGCTGACAAAGACACTTGAAAGTGTTCATCCTGATGAAATTGGAAAAACAGGAACCAGAAATTTAAACCGACAAAATGGAGGTGATGTAGATGACTCTAATTCACCTATTGATATGGATGT
>APFE030917017.1:1157-59142 GCA_000404065.3 Pinus taeda | reverse complement strand
CTCAAGAACAGGTTGCAGACATCTTGACAAAGCCATTGGATCAGAAAAGCTTTGAATTTTTGAGGAAGTGTCTGGGTATGACCGAATGCCCAGCAGCTGAAATTAAAGGGGAGTGTTGAATATGTAATTTCAACGCAGCATTTAATACGCCCAAAACCACCAAAGTAAAACCACAAACCCGTGGTAAGTTTCTCGGGACCGCTTTTGCGTGAAGTGGTTTTCGTACATAGGCGACCCGAGAAAATATAGTGTTGACGCATGGCAGAGGCATGACATCACCTTCTGACAGTTTCTCGGGAGGTAAATGTCGATTAAAAAGCTCTTCCGATATCTCTGTCCGCCGTCCGATCTGCTCCATCAATCTCCGCCATAGATGGTCTCAACCTGCATACAGCCAACATTAAAAGCTTGGGGTGGAGTAAAATCAAGTTTCATTTTGACCATACCTTTATTAATGAATTGTCATATGCGTAGGTAGATTTTTATTTTTTTACGGCATGTATGGGCGTGAATTAAATAATAGTATGGGCAAGTCAACTTTTTTTTTAAATGTTTTTTCCATATAGTTTTTAATGTATGTGAGTTGAATATAGTTTTTACATACGGGAGAAGAGAGCTTTCAGCAGCCCAAAAGCACAGGGGAAACACAGCAGTGTAAAAGACTCCCGACAGTGAATGAAATTAAGGATTCCTTCTTACAAGTGTTTCTATTGTTTGTTGAAACGAATGAGAAAGATTTTTTTTATGAAATGTAAAATCAATCTCCAGCATTTCGAATGTAATGAAGAATTTCACATAGAAGTGAATGTAAAAGAATTTATTTTACAGCAGTAAACATATGTAAGAATTTCTATTCTTAGAGTTGTAAATGAAAAAACTATTTTACAGCAGTAAATGTGAAAAGAAGATTTTACACAGTGATGTAAAAATCATTTGTAAAAGGAGGCAGAGTATTTTGTTTTAAAAAAAAGGTTTCTGGGCGAATCCCTCTCAGCATAGAGGATGAATATGTATCAGTGAATTTGTTTTAATGAATAGAAATCTTTTATGGTGGTGCAATACTCTGTTCTTAGTAAATTTCTTTTAAAAGTTTCCCTGTGCAAAAAGGTCCTGGAGTAAAGGAAACAGAGTATTGCCTCTATGTGCTTGAATTGTTTGTTTTTGGGATTTTGCCAGAAAAATCCCCAACACCCTATCGAAGGACTACGTGCGTTGATCTTCTCAAACTTATGAAATTAGCGATTTATGCATTGTAGTGCTGCCATATGCCATCGGTAAGTGCATTGACTGCTGACGACATAAGCCATTCATTTTTTGATTTCAGATGCTAACATCCGCCATAGTATATTTTTGAGAGAAGTTTTGGTGTAAGTATCGGATGAAAATGGATGTATAATAACAAATTAAATTGTGAAAGGATAAAATCACTAAAAAAATATTAAAACTTTTTTTAAAACCATTTTTAATATTTAATAAACTAATAAAAAATAAGAAAAACATCCCTCTATTCTATTATTCTATTTAATCCATTTGTAGCATAAAAATAAATTAATTCTAAACGTACAAAGATAGAAACCTTAGAGAACCCTGTTTACACAGCATCATATTTTTTTTTTCCTTGTAAAAATGTTTTCAATAAGCTAAATAAGCAAAAGCAATTATGAACGTGTGTATCTCATACTCTCCCCTATGAAAATCCATTTCTAATGTAGTTTTTAAGTGAGTCATGCAGAAATGCCATTGCAGTTTTTGAACCAATCAAGATGAAATGAAACTCATGACAAAAGATGAGTATGGAAATAGCCATTGACAAGGAATGTATAGATGTAAGGAGCAAATGCAACATTCTAAATAAAATCATTCTTCATTAAGACCGTTTAAACCATAGTCTATGTCTAATCTGTTATAAGAAAATTTGTTGTAATATTTTACTATAAATAGAAAATAGTTGGATACAAAGTGTAACTCCAACTTTGTAAATGGATGCAAGAAGCAAATGCAACATTTCAAATGAAAGAATTCTTTCATTAAGACTTTATAAGAAAATTTCTGGTAAGGGTTTATTATATATAGAAAATAGTTAGGTGTAATTTTAACTTTGTAAATGAAATCAGTATAGATTTATTTTGAGAATAGATCTAGTATGTTTTTAGAGGGTTTAAATTTGGTTAGGTGCAAATTTTTTTAGAGTGTAAAATTTGAAAAAAGAAATTGCATCTTCCTCATTCTTTGATAAATCCTAATAAATATGCTTTGTATATATAATAATATATATAATATATAATATATATAATATATATATAATAGGGCACTGTCTCCTATATATAAACAACTTGTACATTTTTAACTATAAAAACTTGTTTTTCTTCAATTTTTTATATATTATTATTTTAAACAATATATAATACATACATGGTTGACATATAAATATTTTACATAACTATGTATTGAGAAAGTTAAATATATCAATTCATTTTTAAATATATGTCAATATTACTTAATTTTGCATCATAAAATATTTTATTGTTGACCCAAGTTTGATTTTTTTATTATTATTATGAATATTTTTAAATATTACATACTAATTTTATATTAAAATTTGAATGAATTATACATCTCCTCATGTGATTATTATTAGGAAGTAGTTGTATTATATATGTATTTTGTAACTTTCTATTATTTTTTTTTCTTTGGATATTAAATATTTTATTGTATACAACATTACAATATTTTCTTTTAACATTTTATTTCTACCTATAGATATATAATATTCAAATAGTTTATTTGAATCATGTGTTGAAATATTTTTGAAAAGTATAAGATTTAAACACCTCACTCACACATTTTTCTACTTT
Source organism: Pinus taeda (assembly GCA_000404065.3). Taxonomy (NCBI): domain Eukaryota; kingdom Viridiplantae; phylum Streptophyta; class Pinopsida; order Pinales; family Pinaceae; genus Pinus; species Pinus taeda. The sequence continues at coordinate 56,287 of APFE030917017.1, read as the reverse complement.
CTAATTATTTGTCTATTTTTAAACTTGATATGAAAGCATATTTAGTCACATGAACATCACGAGATTAAGATTATTGATATTTTATAATGTTTTTAATTAAAAGTAATTACACATTCATATTTTTTTATAGTGGACATTGGTTTTTTAGTTAGAGAATATTTTATTTTTATTTTAAGGACATATTTCAATTCCACTTTGACTATGGATAGAATCACATATGACCCTTGTACTAGGTTATAAAATATATCTCTTAGCACAATAATAATTTCTTCAATAAAATCATTTTTTTCATAATTTTTTGCTATTACCATTTTTGTTTTTTAACCAAATATGGAACACAATTTGATGTAATAAAAAAGTAATACAAATATCAAATTTGACTAAATAGATTTATTACTAAGTACATTTCTTCTGCTCTAACAAAATATATTAGGGCTTTCTTTCCTTTTTGTTCTATAAATTACATTTTACATTTTTCGCATGCTTCCTCTCACTTATCACTTATGGGAAACATTCTAAGTCAATATATGTAGATTCTTTAAAATTCATACCAAATCTTTCTTTGATGGTTACATGCAAAACTCTAAGATAGATGACAGGCCAACAATATTTATAAAAGCACACCTAGTTTTTCATAGTACATATTACAATGACCATATGAAGTGTTGTACTTCTATAGACCGTTTGAACTACGCAACACAATTATTGTTACACAGGGATTTTTCTTGAACACATTGGAGAACCGTGGTCAATATATGTTTGCAAAGTTTTTTCGTTTTTGGATAAAAAGATTATTGCAGAAACGACATCGCTATTATAAAGTTAACAACCCAAAGAATACTTTAATGGATGCAAAATACAACCACATATTTTGTACAAAGGAATATAATTCTAAATACACAAAGATACTATCGGACCTTAGTTGCGAACCATTTGATTATAGAACAAGGCTGCGATGCAACGGAATACCTGCAGATTAGCTTTTCTTTAAACTTGAGATTTAATATTTAAGCGGCAACTTATTATCATAAGATAGTTGAATAGTTTGATAAATGGATTTAAATTTGATCTCCATTGAACATAGATAAAAAGAGTAGTTTATCCAGACCCATCATAAAAGTTGCGAACGAAAGAATTCATTGATTTACAAGCGTATAAAAGTTGAAGACCTATTGCATTAATTTGGAAGATATTAAATAAATATATTAACTAATGCGGGGAGGTCTCCTTATAATATGAGAAACCATAAATAAAACGGCAATAAAAAATGTATATATAAAGAGTTAGCATCTCCATCACTACCAAATGAAATAAAAATAGAATAAAATACTTCAACGATTCACTCAATTCACTAATTTTTAATTAATTATATAAATTAATACGTAATAATTTAATAAATGTTAAAGTTATTTGGTGAAAACACATTCTTGAGTTTAGCTACCAAAAACACACTTAAGTGGATTTACTGGTGGAGCAATACGATACCATGTGGGTTCATATTGGGGAATATATATTGAAGGGAAAAAGACATAATATATTGGGAGATATATAAGGGTTAAGGGTTTTTATATTGGCAAGTACAAAAAATAAGCTAAAAATTGATGAAAAAATATAAAAATGTATAAAAAATGTTAATGAAAAAATAGATACCTACAATATTTAGTGAGAGTACGGTATTTTAAATTGGGAAAGTGTATTGGGTTCGTATTAATAGGAAGTTAAATATTGTGATTTTTAGAAGTATTTTTCAAAATGTAGTGAAATTAAAAGTATTGTTTAATATGCTACAAACACATGTAATAGGTGATAGGTTCATTGAGTGAAACCCCATAGACACACTTCAATTTTAGACAGAACCAAATAATATAATAATTGTTACGCAACCTTTCCAAGTGTCAGTGAATTCTTGAATTATAAGCTATGAAGTGAAAAGTGATTATCAAAACACCCTCATCCTTGTCAAGTTTTGGCTCAAAGAGTGAACTGGCCATTATTGCAGAGATGCATTTATGAGAACCTTTCGTTCCCCTCACTGGTAGACTTGGTCAAGTCAAAGCTCCTTAAAAAAAAAAATGAATATCTTACTCTCTTCTTATGTTCCACTGGTTTTGTTGGTTCTTCTTTAATTTTTTGGAGCTTGTTAATAGGCCTCTTGATCCTCTTGATGAGGATCTTTACGGATGAGATATCTCAACTCTAGCACCATATTAAGGAGACCAAAAGTGAAATTTGAGTGAAACACTTTGTCTAAGTCCAATTTTGTTATCCAAGAAACACGTTGTCTAAGTCCATTTTTGTTAAGCAAAAACAACCATATTTTCATTTTGAGTGAGTTCATTTCAATAATGAAACTTTTGAGTGAGTTCATTTCAATAATGAAACTTAGGATAGGAAATTAATCACATTTTGATATGAATGTGTTAAAGATAGCTAATTATTTATGCATGTGGAGTTGTCTAAATTTAGAGTGTCAGTTAACTGAGTCAAAGGCGAGTGAGTTTGAGTTGAGTTGAGTTTTGGCTAAAGCCGAATTTACACTGAATATGTATGTTAAAGTTATTTTGAGTGAGTCGTTAGTTGAAAAAAGTATAAATACCCCTCACCAAGCCCATTGTAATCATGAAGCTTGTGTAATCAATAGAAAAACAACAATTAATATATTTTTTGTCTGTTAATTTTGTGGTTTTTGTCCCTTTTCAATAAATTAATGTCAGAACTGAGAAAATAATACAAAATCCACAGACCCAGCATGGCTAAGAGCCAAACAAAAATGTTAGCGATTTTTTTAAATTACTTTGAAAAAATGTCGTATGATTAAAGATTTTTGCGCATGAGCGCATGGCTCACGTGGTCGGGGCGGAGGACTTTCCCGCTCCCCACCCGTGATCGATTCCCATTGTATGGTCGCGCTACACTGTAGCATATGAGGTTCATTGAGTTCTATATGTGAAATTGTGTTTCGCCGCTCCATCGTTTGCTGTGTTCCCTGTGTACAACAGATATTGGTTACAATTCTAATGTATAGATGATATATATGTATATGTTGCTTCTTCAAGGAGATACACTTCCCCTAAAAAGAAATTAAAGTATTACAGCAAGTGATTGTAAAATGCAAAAGTTACGAAAGCCGTGGGCAAATCCAAAAGCTTAAAACGTTCCGTGGGCTCATATTATCTAAAAGTTTAAAAGTCACGTGGGTCATATTAAAGTTCTTTTTTAAAGGATACGTGACATCTCCTTTATAAGTGACTTATAATATGAAATTAAAGTGTTTAAGCTTTATTAAAAGGGTCTTTTTAAAGTTGTTTATAAAGTTTTATTAAAATGTGTTTATTAGAGTTATTTAAAAGGTTTTATAGGTTTTAGTAGGATTTTTAGAAAAAGAAGAGGGTTTTATTATTTGGTAAGAAGTTTTTTTTGAAAATGGTTTTATTTAGTTTTGAGTTGTAGTTTTCATTATTTATAGGGAAGAATTAGGATATGTGAGTCATTAAGATGAAGATTACATTAAAGGTTTATGATATTTGGGAGTATATAAAGTTTGGATTTTGAAAACTTAAGGATGAAAAGGAAGAAGAAGCCTTCACACATGCAAAGAGGAAGCAATTAAGGATACGTGAAAAGGAGAATGCACAAACATTGTAGCTTACTCAACAAGGAGCGGACCAAGCAGTATTCCATAAGATTATAACTACGTCTTCAACAAAGACAACATGAGAGACTTTGGAGATGAGCTATAAAGGTATTTCCAAAGACAATATTGTTAAGTCGCAGAATACTAGGAGAAATTTTGAAAGTCTGTAGATGAAAGAAGCAAAGGATATTGATTCATTCATGAATAAGGTTTTGACTATTTTAAACCAGTTAAGGATTTATGGTGATGAAATAGAATATTAAATAGTGGTTGAGAAGGTCCTAAAATATTTGTCTACCAAGTTTGATTTTGTAGTAGCAGCCATTGAAGAAGCTAAGGATTTGACAACATTGACATTTGATGAATTAATAGGATAACTTCTATCCCATCAGACAAGGATAGAGAAAAATAAGGATTCCACCTTAGAATCAACTTTTAAAAGTCAAGTTTCTATCTCAGGAGATATAGGATGAGGTAGAGGTACACTGAGAGGCAGAGGACGAGGTAGAAGAATAGGTGGTCAGAGAGATGGCAGAGAATAGTAGGAATAATAAAGTAGAAGTAATAGAAGAAACTTCAACAATAATCAAAGAGTTGATAAATCCAAGGTGAGATGTTATTATTGTAATAAATTTGGTCACTATAACCGTGATTGCGGGAAGAGGATATACGATCAAGGACATTGGAGAGTTAATATAAATACAAAGAATATTAACTCCATGTTCCTAGATTTCCATACCATGCATGAACCTTCGAATAATGTTTGGCTATTAGAAAGTGGTTGTAGTAACCACATGATAGGAAATAAGAATTTGGTTGCAAATCTGGATCAATTTGTCAAGACAAAGGTAAATTTGGGCACTGACAAGATTGTGGATATAGATCAGAAAGGAGTGGTTAACATTTTGACCAAGCAGGGGGAGACAAAGACAATCTCTTAGGTTTATTATTTCCCTAGTCTCGAACATAATTTCATAAGTGTTGGTTATTTTTTTTTTTGTAAGCTAAAGTAGGACCTTTGATTTTCTATTTAACCGGGTTGAAACAAGTACAAACATTTGGTGGCCTCAACCTGCCCTGAAGGGAAACCGAGTCTGTTGACCACCTTAAGTTTTTATAAGCCAACCAGTAACAAAAAAGAATAAGTCGGCTTATCCATGTGAAATAAACAGTACTGTCAAAAATACTAATCTGCTTTCCTATCGACATAATGACCTATAGACAGAGAAAAGAGAGCTTGTTCTCGATGAACTAACAAGGAAAACCATAAGCATAGCTAGAAAGATTAATCTACCATATTTTCAGGTGGAGTGTCTTCATCTTTTGTCACTGGAACTATCTTCTTCAGTTGTTGTTGAATCTCCTCTAGCTTGCTATCCTGCATGAGCAGAGTTATCTAAAGGTTCTTCATTTCTCTCCTCAAATTAGGAATGCCCTGAGCCATCTTTGCCATTTCCACAGCCACCTGTTCCATTGCCTTTGCCAGTAATCTCTTCAACACCCAGTATACATGTAAGGCCTACTTGTATAAAGACAGGCGTCCCCTAGTATTACCTGGGTTAGGAATCAGGTTACCCCAGTCTTCCATCTCTGGTTTCGAATCTTCCTGCATAGCAATTGCTTCTAGTTCTTGGATTATCCCACGGATATCAGCGTCAGTTCCTTCTCTATATGCTCTTTTTGCCTCCTACACCATATGCCTCATAGTATTCCTGCCACGTCTCTGGCCAACTGGAGATGGGGATCTTTGTTCCTGTCTACCAGTTTGGCGACCTCTTCCTCTGCCCCTGTGCCCTCTTCCACGACCTAGGCGAATTGATTTATTCCTAATAGCTACCTTGCTTCCCTGTCCAACGTCGAAGGATGCGTTCCCTTTAAATCCCTCACCTCCATGCCCCTTAGTTTTCTCTTCCAAGTTCGTTCCCTCCCCTTGCTACTCTCCTTTGGGATGCTTGACCTTCCCCACTCTTCCTTTCCTCGAATGGACTTGGTAACTCTGCTCATGAGTTTTCTCCTCCTCCCATCCCGTCTGCTTTTCCATCTCTGACTGCCCCTAATCGCTAACCACCCCAGGATCTTGCATGCTCTTATCCTGACCTGTCTAGTGCCCTTCCTTGCTCAATTATGCTCCAACCTTTCTCATTCTCCCACACTCTATCTTCTGACTGATATTATAATGGATGAGTTTCCGGTCCCTATCCTTTTTCCGATCTTCTGCAACTGTTAAACCACTTCCCATTTCCTTAATCTTGCCGGTGATAACACAGAGAGCAATGGACAATTTCACGCATTCATGCCTCTTTTCATGCCAAGTTGCAGAGCGTGCCTACCAGCCTCTACCTCCCTGTGCCTCCTTCCTTTGTCGCATGCATTCTCCAGGTCCGCCTTCTCCTACCCTTATTAATCCTTTGCTAGCTACCTTGCGTCCCATCGTTTGATCGACGTCGTTCTCACCACCTTCCTCCTTCATTACTCTGTCGCCTCTACTCCTAAGGATTCTACCTAGGCTACATGTCGTCCCAACGTCCTGTGTAAATATGTTGTTGCGTGGGGACCTACATTGCCACCTTCCTACCTTCATAATGATCCCACACGTCGCTGCCTCTTCCAACCTGATTGGGGGTAATACGTGTTGGTCAATTGATGGAGGAGGGATACAAAGTTATTTTTCAAGGACAAGAGTGTGTTATATATGAGAAGCCCCTAAGAAAGCAACTAATAGCAAAGTTGTAGATGATGAGGAACAAACTTTTTCGTCGCATCATGAATTACAAAGATCGGGTCAATTATTTTATGGTTGTATGTTCTAATGATTATTGGTTGTGGGACTTTCGGTTTGGACATCTACATTTCTTTGGTTTAAGATTTTTGTAGCAGAAACAGATGGTTAGAGGATTAGCTCCCATCAAAGAACCTTCTAGTACTTGTGAGTATTGCATCTTAGAAAAACAACACCATGAGAGTTTTCTGAAAGGAGTTGCATACATAGAAAACTAGTCACTAGAGTTGGTTCATTGATCAAGTGCTCAAAATTATGCTCAAAAAATCAAAGTGTCATAATTTTGTAAAATTAGCTTCAGATCGAAGAGCTCGTCACTCTGAATCCAACGATGTGAACGAAAATCAAATCCAAGCTTGTATACAGAAGTTAGAGCAAGTCAAATTTCATATTTGACTTGCTCACATGGCAGGATTGGATGACGTGGCAAGGCCTGTCAGTGAATGAGGAGGTGCCAAGTGGCAGGCTGCCATTGGCCCCCGCATATTTCAAATTGCATGTCGCAGATGGATCATGTTAAATAATTAGCCCCAAGCGAGGCCAAGGTTGCGATGCGATAAATCACAATCACACTTCACAATAGGGAAGGTATTGTAGAAATTAGCCCTGATAGGTATCAGGTTACGATATGATAAATCCCAATTGTAGATCAGCGAAGGGAAGGCTTTAAGAAAAATCGGCCCTAAGAAGGTACTGGGTTTCGATGCGATATCACAATCACAAATAGCGATAGGGTAGAGTCCCACATACCTTAAAACCAACGAAACTCGACCGATTACGATATCCCAGATGCAATTTGTTTATGGATTCCAGCTTATAGTTTTGTCAGTAGCAGGATGACGGATGCCGATAGAAGCAAGATGCAAATGGAACGACAAGGCAGTGTTAGACTGGAGTGGTCTGTAGTAGTGCAGTGGGGGTTGTAGTAGTGCGAGAGGCACAAATATGGTTGGAGCAGTGTAGAAAGGAACAAAGGTGGTTGCAGCAATGCGAGAGGCACAGATGTGTTGCAACAGTGCAGAGGTAACAAAGGGAGCACAAGAGAGTAGCAGAGATAGCTTCATCATCAGGGGGCTTCTAGCCTAACAAGGATGTCAATAGTTGGGTAGATCAGTTACTTACTTGATAAACCTTGGTATTCCAACAAGAATGTTGCAACTCCCAAGGCTACTGACTTTAATTATCAACTTGAGGTTCGTACAAACTTAAGAGGTGTCGGCACTATATGTGCTGCATACAATGTGTCCTTCCTTTGCTGTCATGATGTAATGGAATGCACATACTAAAGTAAAACCCTCAACTAATTGCAAAAAATGAAATATTCAAAATGGAACCTTAATCTATTGCAAGAAAGAAAGTACAACGAAAGAGATGGAAATTCAATGCTAAATCACACCATTCCCTAATTAACAATTTAAGAAGCTATGCTAAGCAGAAATGTTAAATCAACATGAAACAAATGCTACTATCTAAGTTGTAGGAGTAAGAAGCATCAAACAACACTAATGTGCAATTAAAGAGACTGAACTAAATATGCTTTTTGTCTTTTTATGCAAAATCAAGTATGCAACTCATTGTTTTTGTGGATGTGGCAGGTGAATTAAGGATGTTTGAGGATGGATGGAAGGGCTATGAGATGGTTGGATGGTGTGGAGGACCAGTGGGAGTCTTTTGGTGACTTCCTAGAGGTTTTCCATCAATTCGGCCTCAAAACAGGCCATTTCAGGAAAGCCTACAGGATATACCAGAGACCTACACGATGATCCTGTAGGAATTATAGGAAACCTATAGGATACAATTGAGAGCAAAAGCTGAGGTGTTGTAGGTGATGGGAGACCTAGGAAAGGTGTGTGATGGATGTAATGGAGTGGGAAAATTCCTAGGACCACTCAGAACTCAAAACTAAAGTCGGGAGATGGATGGATTCACTCAAAAATCTTGTGAAATGATGAGATTGGTGAGGGTTTAATTACCAAGAGAATAAAATCCAAATTGGATGAGACAGATTTTGTTATTAACTACGATATGTTAGGTCCCTATTCCAAGTGGAATCACTCAAAAATACCTATGTTAATCAATTATAAAAAATAAAAAACATTACTAGTCAAAAATTTAGAAATTCAAGAACTAGTGATCTAGTAAATCGAAGAAATTCCTAACCAAATCAAGTGCAAATGCAAAGGGGTAATTTTTGTTATGAACTAGAATTTTTTTGTGATCTAAGGCAAGTGGAATCAATTCGATTGGATCTCATTAGCATGCTATAAAAAATAACATAATTTCACTGTTCTTTGCCAAAAAGGATGTCCAACAATCTAGATCTGGGAATAAGAAGATTAATACAAGAAACTCAATGACTATTATGAACTTCCAAAGCTTTGAAAAGGATGAAATATTTCTTGTGATCCTGCAAAAGAACTTACATCAACCACTTAACTCAATCCTACAACAAGAAATCATTAATTCTAGATGTAGAAATAGAAAGAAATAAAAACTAGAGATGCATGTGAATAAGCAATGAAAAGAAGGAAAGGAAGTGATGCAAAAGAGCTCTGAGGTTCCTGGGATGGACAAGCCCAAGGAAACTGAGAGACATATGGATGAGAACAAGATTTAGAAGCTGAACATGACACCAATATTCATTATCTTCATCAATAGAATTACATCCATGCAAAAAAAATACAATGGAGTTGTAAGAATACGAGCTCTCTCCATAATAACACTATGAAAATCTCCCCCTAGTAGAAAATTATACTTGGTACTTATACAAAATGATTATGAATCATTCCCCATGAATGGAGGAAGCTTTCCCCACCAAAATCCCTTGATTAGTGGATCTAGTCCACAATACTAGGAATTTGCATTAAATGGCAGGGAACACATTCCTAGATTTTCTCAATCATTCCCTAGCGAAAAATTCGACTTGGTACTTATACAAAATGATAAAAAATAATTCTGCATAAATGGAGGAAGCTTTCCCCACTGAAATCCCTTGATTAGTGGATCTTCTCCCCTGATTAGTGGAACACATTCCTAGATTTTCTCAATCATTGGAGTTCCACAATTTGTGCCATAATTCCATAATATCTTATTGACTTATTATTTATTATTGATCCTCTAGTAGTAGGGAACAAGTCCCTAAATTATTTCCTCCTCCAACTCTTCATAATCTACCCAATATTCTCATAATATTCCACAAAAAATAAATAATATGAGGCACAAATATTCAATTATTCATAAACCTTCCTAATGAATATATTAAAGTTAAAACTAAATTATCTAATGCAAAGAGAGATGTTTAATGTGCTGAGGGATGGTCATAGGCCTTAATTTGTGTTTTAAATTAGAGGCATGAGCCTTAATTTATGTCTAATATAGAGGCCAATCATACCCCCCTGCTGAAAGTGTTTCTCATTCTCTAAGCAACTTAGTGACCTCATTGTGCCTCATTCATGGCCCTGGTGGCCTCTCTCTTGTGCATTAAGAATCTTGGCTGTAAGCACTGCAAGGACAAGCCAAAAAACATATTTGTGAAAAGAAAAATCATTGTTTCTTGAGACCATTAGTTTGCCTTCTTCCCCTTATTCATGATGGTTCCTGATTGTTTTTTCAGTGTGGCAAGGTCTTCCACACCCTTATCAACATTCTGCTACCTTTTTCCACCATTTATTTTCGTTAGGACTGCCTCCTGTAGGATTTTTGGATCACTATAATTCCTACAGGATCATCCTGTATAAAACACAGTCCCTTTGTAAACTGAAGTAAAGGAGTGGAAAAAATGATAGAAATGGTGGAAGAATGAATGGTAATGAGTGGTAAAATAAAAATGTGAGTGACAGAGGTCTCTTTTTTATCCTCCTTTCCTCTTTAACCATCCTTCTTGTTGACCTACAAATGGAAATTTCATCAAAATGGAGAGGATGCTCTCTTTGTTTTTTTGTTTTTTTTGTTTTTTTTTCAAGAATGAAATGGGATGGATGAATGATAAATAGATAGTGAATATGAAGTGGATAGAGCGATTGGATTGTTGGCGTGACCTTGACCTTTGCAAAAATTTCTTCTTTTAACTGTTGTCCTCATTCCTTGAAATCATCACCTTTTATAATTTGACTTTTCAACATTGCATGAGTGAAGGAGTGAGCTGCAATCAACTAGTTGAAGGTGACTGAGATTGTTGACCCATCCGTAGCTTATAAAAACCTCATCTTTCATGCATTGATAACAAATTTCTAACTATAATATGCTCAAGCGAAGAGGTCAAGAATATTGCATACCTGTACCTACCTAATGGTTGTTGGAGAGACATGCATGTTGTTGTTGAGTTGATGTTGATGTGTAGGTGTTGGATGGTGATGCTGATGATCCTCATTGTGCTCCTTATCAAACTCTAATGAAGGCAACCTTTATTTTTTCCCTTAAAAACTTCTCAATGCCAATCTTGTAGGTGTTGTTTTATATCCTGTAGGTTTACATGACAATGACTTGTTTTTTCCATATCTCCAAAATGGTAGACTATATTGACCTAAAAATTTCTGAGCGTGTTGCCATCATCATTATGCACCTCCCCATAGAAACATTTTGGTCAATGGATGCACGGATCTCAAGAAAAACTAAAAAATGGTTGAAGGTGATGGAGGTGGATTTCTTGGAAACTGTGCATTGGAATTTGCTGAAATTGTTTGGGCATGTTACCATCATCCATATGCATCTCCCCATGAAACAATGGTTTAAATGGATGCAAGATATTGAGAAAATGCAAAAATGGCTAAAGCTGATGGAGGCCAATTTCTTAGAAACTGTGCACTGGAATTTGCTGAAATTGCTTGCGCAAGTTACCATCATCCATATTCATCTCCCCTTGAAACATCTTGGCAAATGGATGCATGTTTTTCAAGTTATGGAAAGAACAAATTTATGCTCTATGTATTTTTGTATCCTGTAGTAAAACAGAGCATCCTGTAGTTTTTTAGGACAACAAGGAAAATGAGTGGTAGAGGCTTGATAATGATGGGTGGATGGTGAAAATAGATGAAGGTGATGGATTGGCATGGCTTGGGTCTTGTTGGAGCATTTGAACAAAGTAGGAGAAAGTCAAAATTTGACTTCTTTTGACTAGGCTTGATTGATTTTCTTTTTGGTACCAACTTATTATTGTTGCTTGCAGATGTTGGAGAGTACATGCATGCTTGGAGCAATAATTCCTTTTTTTTTTCTTCTAGGCCTACTAAGTGCCTCAATGAGGTTTTCAACTAGTAGGTTTGCATAGGCATCTCAAAGGAGGTTTTCACCTAGGATCTTCTTTTTTCTCTTTTTTTTTTCTTTTTTCCAACCCATTGACCATCTCATGGAGGTTTTCAATCAATTAGCCAATCTGAGGCGCCTCCAAGGAGGTTTTAGATTTTTATTTTTTTATCTCTTACTTTTTATTTTTTTGTTTTGTTTTGTTTTTCTACCCTACCCTACTTGAAAAACAAAATCACTTCAAGTATAAGAATACTTCCAATGGAGCCATGTGCACATCAAGATGACAGACAAAATGATGTGTATGCTTGAAATGTATGCTTTGACATGTACCTGGATTTGAAAGATCAAATGATTTGACTTTGACAATATCAAGAAAATTTGAAGAAGAGGGTATTGCTACAACTTAATGACTGTCTGGAACCATATTTTAATATAGTTGTGATGCCCCTAGTCCACTTGTTGTTTTGGAATATCTTGGATATCTTCTTCTTCTATGACCTTGAAATCTTCCTCTTTTTGCTGATTGTTATCTTGAAAACATGGAGAACTTGATGATAACCATGAGGGAGCTTTCTTGATCTTTGATTTTGTTGTCTGCTCTTTATCAAATGTAGCCCATAATCCTTTGATCTTCTCTTTCAAATATTCTTTTTCTGGATGTAGTCCTTCAATGATATCAAGAGAATCTCTTTTTTGCAATACTCTTCCTAAGATATGGTGAATATCATTGAGCTCAAGAGAAGATGTTTGGAAGTGTTGTACATCAGCATTGTAAGTGGGTTGAGCTTCTTCAATGTGTGAGTCTGGAAATGGTGGTACAAGTAGTTGAGTGGGAGTGGATATTTGAGATGGATGTAGTTGGGGTTATGGTTGTGGTGGAGATGAATGGTAGGGATAGCATGGAGTTTAATATGGAGGATATTTAGGAAAATACTAAGGATATTGTGGATGGCTCCCATAAGTTCCTTGCCAACCCTGTTGCCAAGATTGGTTTTGGGGTTGAGATGGCCAATGTTGCCAAGGAAAGGGTGTGTTCCAATTACTTTGAGGTGGATGTGCATAATCTTGAAATTGTGAATTAGGCTCTTGCATCATATCAGGCTTAATAGGCTGCCATGGTTCTCTTAGAGCTACATAACATAGTTGTATTGGCAATTGACTTGCTCCATTGTCCTCTTGGTAAACTTCCTTCAACCTTGGTAATGATGGACAATGTTTAACATCATGTGATTATGCAAAAAAAATATCAACATTTTCTTTTCCTTCATCTTGCATTCTTAACATTTCTACTTGTTTTGTTAGATTGCTAAGAATTTTTGTTTTAAAATCATCATACAAATTTCCAAGTTTAGCTTGACTTACCGATCTTGATGTTGATTTACCTACTCTTGCTTTTCCTCTTGATACGTGTTTGCATGTTCCACAAATTTCCTCAAATGATAATTGATATACATCACCTCTACTCATGAGATTAAGGATATCAATCGACTCATCCCTAATTGTTCTAAGTAAGAGGGTTTTTAGTGTGTCGGATCCTAAATGATGTAGTTTTCCCCTATTAACATTATACATGAACCTCTCTATTAGATCTTCTAGACTTTCATCTTCTCTTTAATTCATTCAAAAAATTTCTTCTTTAAGATCATGATATTTATATTTTTCTATAAATATCTTTTGCATATCATTTCATTATCTTATTGAATTAGTCCCTAAACTCATGAACCATTTAAGAGCTCTATCCTTCAATGTTATCGGAAACAATCTCAGTTTTTGAGTCTTTAATAAGTAACCATAAGATCTACAAACAATCTCAAATTCAAAGAGAAAGGTTTCTGGATCATTTGACCTTAGACCATGAAATTTTGGAAGAAAAGAGGGAGGGATGTTCTTCATGTGCATACTTCCACCAATATCTTGAATGGGAAATTTGATAGGATCTTCCTCATTATCATCATCACCATCAATTTCTTCTACATTCTTCGCCATCTTCTTCTTCTACCTACAAAAGTGAATGGTGATATAGCTCTTACTACACCATGTGATCAAATGGGGGGGTGGGTTGGTGTTAGAGAATTTTTCTTTTGTTTTTATGATTGAATGAAAACAATAATGCAATGCAATTTTCTACTTTTGAAATTAAATATGACTAATGAAATTTATTTTTTTTTGTGTTTGTAAAAATTGAAAAGAAATGAACCAACTAGGGAAGAAAACAATGCAAACCTTGACACCTCCCAAGCAACGGCGCCAAAAAGTGATGAGCCTAGATATTGCAACAAGAATGTTGCAACTCCCAAGGCTATCGACTTTAATTATCAACCCAGGGTTTGTACAAACTTAAGAGGTGTTGGCACTATATATGTAGCATACAATGTGTCCTTCATTTGATTTCATGATGTAATGTAATGCATGTACTGAATTAAAACCCTCAACTAATTACAGAAAATGAAATATTTGAAATGGAACCTTAACCTATTGCAAGAAAGAAAGTACAATGAAAGAGACAAAAATTCAATGCTAAATCACACCATTCCCTAATTAACCATTTAAGAAGCTATGCTAGGTAGAATGCTAAATCAACATAAAACAAATGCTACTATCTAAGTTGTAGGGGTAAGAAGCATCAAACAACACTAATGTGCAAGTAAAGGGACTGAACTAAATATGTTTTTTTTTTTGTCTTTTTATGCAAAATCAAGTATGCAACTAATTGTTTTTGTGGATGTGGCAGGTGAATTAAAAATGTTTCCGGATGGCTGGAAGGGCTATGAGATGGTTGGATGGTGTGGAGGACCCCTGGGAGGATTTTTGGGACTTCCTAGAGGTTTCTGTTCAATTTGGCCTCAAAACAGGCCATTTTAGGAAAATCTACAGGATGTACTAGAAACCTACAGGAAATCTACAGGATACAACTGAGAAAACAATCTGTGGTGTTGGAGGTGATGGGAGGCCTAGGAAAGGTGTGTTATGAGTGGAATGGAATGGGAAAATTCCTAGGATCACTGATAACCCAAAATTAAAGTCGGGAGATGGATGGATTCGCTCAAAAAGCTTGTGAAATGATGAAATTGGTGAGGGTTTAATGAACAAGTAAACAAAACCCAAATTGGATGGGACTAATTTTGTTATTAACTAGGATATATGAGGTCCCTATTCCAAGTGAAATCACTTAAAAAGACCTATGTTAATCCATTCTAAAAAAATAAAAAACATTACTAGTCAAAAATCTAGAAATTCAAGAATTAGTGAGCTAGTAAATCCAAGAAATGCATAACCAAATCAAGTGCAAATGAAATGGGGTAATTTTTGTTGTGAACTAGAATGTTTCTGTGATATAATGCAAGTGGAATCAAGTCAATTAGATCTCGTTAGTATGCTCTAAAAAATAGCAGAAATTTACTATTCTTTTTCAAAAAGGAGGTCCAACAATCTAGATTTGGGAACAAGAAGACTAATCCAAGCAACTCAATGACTATTATGAACTTCTAAAGCTTTTACAAGGATGAAATATTGCTTGTGAACCTACAAAATAACTTACGTCAACCACTTCACTCAATCCTAAAACAAGAAATCATTAATTCTAAATGCAGAAATAGAAAGAAATAAAAACTAGAGATGCATGTGAATAAGCAATGAAAAGAAGGAAAGGAAATGATACAAAAGGGCTTTGAGGTTACTGGGATGGCCAAGCCCAAGGAATCTCAGAGACATATGGAGGAGAACAAGATTTAAAAGCTGAACATGACATCAATCTTCATTATCTTCATCAATAGAATTACATCCCTGCAAAAAAATACAATGGAGCTGCAAGAATACAAGCTCTCTCCACAATAACACTAATGAAAATCTCTTCCTAGAGGCAAACTCGACTTGGTACTTGTACAAAATGATTAGGAATCATTCCCCATGAATGGAGGAATATTTCCCCTGCAAAATCCCTTGATTAGTGGATCTAGTCCCCAATATTAGGAATATGTATTAAATGGCAAAGAACACATTCCTAGATTTTCTCAATCATTCCCTAGAGGAAAGTTCGACTTGGTACTTATACAAAATTATTAAGAATCATTCCCCAAGAATGGAGGAAGCTTTTCCCACCCAAATCCTTTGATTAGTGGATCTTCTCTCTTGATTAATGGAACACATTTCTAGATTTTCTCAATCATTGGAGTTCCATAATTTGTGCCATAATTCCATAATATCTTGTTGACTTATTATTTATTTTTGATCCTCCAGTAGTAGGGAACAAGTCCCTAAATTATCTCCTCTTCCAACTCTTCATAATCTGCCCAATATTCTCATAATATTCCACAAAAAATAAATAATATTAGGCACAAATATTCAAGTATTGATAAACCTTCCTAATAAATATATTAAAGTTAAAAATAAATTATCTAATGCAAAAATAGAGGTTTAATGTGCTGAAGGATGGTCATAGGCATTAATTTATGTTTTAAATTAGACGCATGGGCCTTAATTTATGTCTAATTTAGAGGCCCGTCATTACTTATCAGTAACTGAGTTACAGTGCAGCAGTAGCATTGGTAGTGCTATGGAAAACACGATGCAACATGATGAGAGAGAGTTGCAGTGCAGATGCAGTGTTTGGAGTAAGGTCCAGCAATAGAACGGATGCAGAGGGAGCTGCAACACAGATGTAGCAGTGGCAATGGTAGAGCCATGGGTAGTAGTACAGGAGGTAGCAGTGCAATGGATGTTGGGCAACAGGCCAAGCATCAACACAGGTATGAGTGAGAGATGATCAGGGTGATGTTAAATAGTGGAGCATTACTAGAGCACATTCCTTGCCAAGAGGGAGTTGTTATTTGTGGTAGCTTCGGATGTGCTCTAGCCATGGAAATTGGTGGAGAGGTTAAAGCACATGAGATATCTAAAACCCAAAAATGGTTGGGGGAAATTCCATCCGGTTAGGGAGATATTAAAATAATTAATATTTTTAGTGGAGTTCCTAAGTGTAAACTTTAGAAAATTAAAATATTAATGGGTATTAAGATAAAACTGGGTGAAAATGTTCTAAAAGACATGGATAAAGCCAAACCTAATCTTAACCATTGATTAGAGATTTAATATCGGCCATTGAAGACTCAACAGAAAAAGTAGGAGGCTTGAGGGTCACTTGGAGATACACCAAGATTGATTAGTCAGTTTGATTTTCTGGAGCGGGGTTCGCTGATAAAAATCAAACAAGTGATCTGATTTGTAGCAAGGGGTAGTGAGTGCAAAACAGAGAG
Organism: Pinus taeda; assembly: GCA_000404065.3. Lineage (NCBI taxonomy): Eukaryota > Viridiplantae > Streptophyta > Pinopsida > Pinales > Pinaceae > Pinus > Pinus taeda. The sequence goes on along the minus strand of APFE030917017.1, from coordinate 39,378 downwards.
GCAAAGATAGTGTCGAAGGACCAACACAAAGGCAGAGGAGGCTACACAGAGCCAAAAGGAGTTACGCAGAGGGCCAGAGTGATTGTGCAAAGGCTAGGAGTGCGTGCATGTGTAACGCAGAAGACCAGACAACCAATGCAAAGTAGCAGAAGGCTGACGTAGGGGGCTTCAGAGTGACGTAGATCCCAGGAGGGCTGATGCAGATCCTCAAAGAAGAGTTGGAGAGATTTTCGTGGAGTAGAGTTGTTGAATATCTGCTTCCAAAGAGAGTTATTACTGTCAAATAGATATCTATGTTGAGTGAGTCAGTTTGGCACCCAATTTGTTCTCAAGAAAGTTGCTTAATAATAAAACCCTTAGAACTGTTGCACCGTTTTTCTCAAGTTGGGTTTTTCCAGGGACAATTGTCCAAAAATAACTGTGTCCCTTGTGTATTTGTCTGTTATTTTTAGTTGATGATATGTAGATGGTTGAAACTGCATTTGTGTTTATTTTCAGTATTTATATAGTTAGATAACTTGGTAATAAATAAACAAGTAGGTGAAATAAACCAGATAATGCAGGAATAATTTCTAGTGTGTTAGACTTAGAAATTTCAACATGTGGGTGTGTGATAGACATTCAATTTTAATCTTTTGCATGCAAGTGTAGTAGGTATATTATTTTTTTTTCCTTCTCATGTTATACTACATTTCAATTTCAAGGTTATAGAGAACATTTCAAGCGAATAAATAGGTTTTAATCCCAAAAGTTATAAAGAACTCAAGTTCTATAAATTCTGATTGAAACAGGTAAACCAATTATCTACTCAATTGATCTATATATATTACTTAATATTTATATCGAAAGTTACATGTTGAATATATAATATATATATATATATATAGAATTAGGTGCAAATCGAGTCTATTTGTAGTAGGTGTATATACTCTTAAGCATATGTTTTCTTACCATGTTTTCTTTTCACTCGTAGTTGTGATATGCATTAGATAATAATGAATTTTATTTAGAGTTTTAGCCCCTTTTCTCATTATAGGTATAAAACATTATTTTTTTTACCAATCATATAACAACATTTTTGTTTCCAGCTTCTTTACATTACCTGTAATTCTAGAATCCCTTCTAGTCTCAATATACAAATATAAATTAGGTGGAATTGAGGGCTAAAAACATGTGTTTTATTTTAAAACATTATATATTGAAATCGGTAAAAAACTAAAATATTTATACCTCTATCTACTTTAGAAATCAAACTACTAAAAAAATTATTTCAAAATTTTATAATAACCACCAAAAAAACATGAGTTCGGTAAGAATAGTTATGGGATCCAAAGGGAAAATTAGAGGCAACTCCTTTGATTTTTGAAATCATGATAAAGGATGACATTGAATCTTATATATCATTCATATATAGTTTTTTTGGTTCAGTTCTGCGAAAGTTTATCAAATGCATCATTTTTTTAAAAGGGATAGATTTTTCTTACATGGACAAGTCTAAACACGTGGCTGCGAAATCAACTAAACACGTGGCTGGGAAATCAACTATTTGAGCGATTGTTAATCAAGAAATCTATATTCTTTTAATGGGTATTTCTTTGTTCAGTGATCTTGCCTTTATGATGCATTAGTTCATTTTCGATGATATCAGCTCAAGTTATTTATAATTTTCATTATCGATTATATCATCTGAAGCTATTTTTTTTTAATTCATTAATTAAATTTCAACAAATTTACAATGGTATTGTGATTTAATTAATTCTTTGTTTTCTTTTTATTTAGTTTTTTTTTTTTAAGTATTTTAGTTTTTACGGGAACTAACTTATTTCTTAAATTTATTATTATTATTTTATAATTTTATTTTAAATTATTATTATAAGATAATTATATAAATTAAATATCTATTAATATAGAAAAAATCTAAATATTAACTTCATTAACATATTATTTTACTAAAAATTAATTAAAAATCATAAAATTAACTAAATTATAACTATTATTATTATTTATCATTAAATATATACACATTAAAAAAATTGTAACCAAATTTTTAGCTATAGATTCATCTCCGCTTTACCATGGATATTTTAAACCTATAAACATGGACTAATACCATGACTTATTAATGCCACATGCCCAAAAATCTATAATTTATGTTCATATGACATTTTTCTTTCAATTATGCTAATAGGTGTCTTTATTTTGCAAAAAGCCTCTAGGAATTCATTTAGTTATCAATAATATTAAGTGGATAGTAGAACTATAACCTCCATAGAATATTCTAGAATATTCTTAATAATAGTCAAATCAAAGATTGAAATTTATCTCAAAAATTGATATTTATCTTATAAGTAGTTATGCTCTTCCTACACCTTTTAATTAAATGAACAAGAGTTTTTTTTGGATGTTTGGTACTAGAAAACCAAGGTATTTGACAAAAAAAAAAAGACATACTTACTTTTTAAGATAAATATCAACCTTTGAGATAAATCTCAACTTTTAAATTGTGAATATTATTAAAAATATTCTAACATATTTTGTAACTTTATTCCAATAATTAGCCATTAAAAATTAATCTTAAATTTGTCATTATCTATCACTAATAATGGAAATACATACTTTTCTTTCATTCATACATGTTACTATTTCAAAAGGGATCAGTTGAATCTCTTTATTACTTTGTCCAAATTGGATAACTCTAAATTCCATATGAAATATAAATCAAATAACTTTTTGTTAACTCTATCTATCTTATAATTATTATGCAATACATCTCAATCAAATTTGATTTATCATATCTTTTGATTATTATGAGCCCAAAAATTTCTCTTATGTGATTTCTACTAAAAAGACTTTACTTAATTCATTATGGATCAAAAAAGCTTGAATACAAAAAATACAATATATACCTCAACAAAATTTGATTGGTGATATCTATTATTTCCTCAATGTACTTTGTAATAAAGTTAGAAAATAAACATTTTTACCTCCATTTTTTAGTAAAATATAATATTTACATTTTAATGAACCATTATTATATTTTCTTAAAAGTATAATTTTTATTTCACAATTAATATTAATTTAAAATCACATACATAGATAATTAAGATTAGCAAGATAAATTATTTAATAAAACTATACAAAACCATTAGTCCATATATAAGAAATTAATAATTCTTCTCTACAATTTATAGAAAAATCCAAAACATTGAAAAGTCCTCAAACATTAACAAATATCGTGTATATTTACGATATAGTTTACACATACTCTAATAAGGTGGAGGAGTTGCACAGAAAGTTATGGAAATTCTGGTCATATTTAGACAAAATTTTGCAAGGATTTTTGTAAATCCAAGTTATAGTTGTTAAACTTCAAAATTTTAGATGTACGTTTTTTATAGTACTGAATCCATTTCACTATAAGCAATTCCTCCACCTAATTAAATAACTCCATTAGTTTATATTCTAATTATATATGTACTTTAATTAATTAAATAATTAATTTAATTTATATATATAGATTGATGCAAAAACAACCAACAAAATTGACTTAAAAACATAAACTTACATTAAAAACTATTCAAAATAACCTATTTTCCAACAAAATTCTAGGTTGAAAATTCCAAAAATTAAGATATGTGACAGCATTCTACTAATCACATCTCAATAGGCATAATTCTTCCACACCAAGTCTATATACATATAAAGATGGATGTCAAAACAACCAACAAAATTGACTTAAAAGCATAAACTTACATTAAAAACTATTCAAAATAAGCCATTTTCCAACAAAATTCTAGTTTTAAAATTCCAAAAACTAAGATATGTGACAGAATTCTACTAATCACATCTCAATAGGCATAATTCTTCCACACCAAGTCTTTTGAAGATTTATGAAGTGACCCCAAAGTCAAACATACAAGGCTATACCGTCGATAGATTTTTTTCTTAGCTGGTTGCATACAACAATGAGATTTAATGGTTTTTATGACTATTCAACAATTGACCGTTAGGTTTTGGATATTTTTTCAAGGTGTCTCGTGAGCTTTCGCGTAAGATTCGGGGACGACTTGCTGGCTCCCTGATTGATGCATTGATGTTTTTCCATCATATATCTTTTATCTTATGTCTACGAACATAGGAAAAAATAATGGAATCCTGGAGAAGCAACTGCGTGTCTGCAGCTTTTCTAACGCCGTGGGCCGGCAGCCTCACTGTTATGGCCTTCTACTCTCTTGTCCGGCCAGTTCTGCCTATCACTTTTGTCTTCGACCGCTTCAATGGAACCAACTTGATCTTCGACAGTAGTGCTTCGTTCATTCACTCCCAATCCGTCATTGCCCTCACAAATGACACGTTTCAGCTCGGGCGGGCGCTCTATTCGATTCCTGTGAAGATGAAACGTAATGAAACGCTTTCCTCCTTCAGCACTACTTTCGTTTTTAGCATAGAGCATCCCCACTCTGACGGGGGCGGGGATGGAATGGCTTTCTTCCTCACACCCAACACATCTCCCATGGGCGCTGTGCCGGCCCAGTATCTGGGCTTGCTTAACCTCAGCAGCAACGGACAGGAATACAATCACTTGTTCGCAGTGGAGTTTGATACGAACAGGAATATGGAATTCCTTGACCCCGACAACAACCACGTGGGAGTGGACATCAACAGCCTCACCTCTGTGGAGACGAAGACTGCAGGCTATTGGAAAGGGGCGAAGTTCCGTGGATTCAGCCTGAAAAGTGGACGGAACATACAGGCCTGGATAGATTATGACCATCTTCAAAGCTGGCTCAATGTTACCATAACGTTGGCTGGCTTGCCGAGACCGCAGAAGCCCCTTATATCTCGGAAAATTTCTATACAGAACGTTCTGCAAGAGAAAATGTTCGTTGGCTTTTCTGCAGCTACCTGGACTTTCGTCGCAGACCATCACGTTCTCGCGTGGAGCTTCAGTACCGAAGGCACGGCACCACCCCTCGATATTTCACATCTCCCTTCGGTTGCCAAACGTCCACGCTGGGGATTAATTGTCGGTCTTACAGTTTCCTCTCTGGTTCTTCTATCGCTGGCAGTTACGGCCGTGTTTCTTATAAGAGCGAAATACGGAGAAAAGATAGAAGAATGGGAGCAGGAGTTCTGGCCCCATAGATTCAATTACAGGGAGCTCAACAGCGCCACGAACGGATTCCGGGATGAAAACTTTTTGGGCGAGGGGGGTTTCGGCAGAGTTTACAGGGGCGTTCTCCCGAGTAGCGGGCAGGAAATCGCGGTGAAATCTATCACGAAGGAGTTTAAGGAGGGGATGAAGGGGTTCGTGGCAGAGATTTCAACCATGGGGCGGATGCAGCACAGGAACCTGGTTCCACTCCGGGGGTGGTGCAGGAAGCAGACGCAGTTATTCATCGTTTACGACTACATGGCCAACGGCAGCCTTGATCAACTCATATTCGGAAACCCTGCTGCCGTCTTGCCGTGGCCTCGGCGATACGCGATCCTGAAGGGCGTAGCCGCGGGGCTGCTTTATCTGCACGAGGAATGGGAGAAGAGGGTCATCCACAGAGACATCAAGTCGAGCAACGTGCTACTAGATTCTGAGCTCAACGGGCGGCTGGGAGATTTTGGCCTCGCCCGGCTGTATGAACACAGTGCGAACCCGGAGACAACTTTCGTCGTGGGAACACCCGGGTACATAGCGCCGGAGCTAGTACACATGGGGAAGGCCACGCCCAGCTCGGACGTGTTCAGCTTTGGCGTTATGCTGTTGGAAGTGGCATGCGGGAGGAAGCCCGTCGATCTATGCCCAGACGCTCAACATCCGTTTTTGGTCGATATGGTCTGGGAGCTGTACGCCCATGCGAGTCTGCTCGAAGCGGCTGATCCAAAGTTGGGCAGTGAATACAACCCACGCGAGATGGAGAAGGTTTTGAAACTGGGATTACTGTGCTCCATTACCGAGCCTAAGAGAAGGTTGGGGATACGGAATGTGTGTCAAATACTGGAAGGTGAAGCTCCTCTCCCTGACACCTATTTGGAATCGTTTAGCCTGAATGCAATGGGTCAGTTTAGTGTAGCTGTGAATGCGTGGGCGGCTATCGCTGATCCAGAGGATAGCCTTCCTCGGTTTCCGAGTGGAAGCCGTTCAACCGGATGGCTTTATCCAACGTAAGGTAAGGTAAGATATTAGGATATGATGTTAAAATTAGTAAGATAAGATATTACGATATCAGGTTAAAATTAGTAATTCTCTCAAAAGGTGTAAAAAGAACCCATTGTTGAATTGGAAAATTGGTTTGAAATAATAATTGTTGTATTAGATGTAGGTTGTTTAGTACGTTTGTATTGAGTTGGTAATATATAATTAAAATAAAAATTGAAATATTGAGATGATTAAAGTTGATTGAGATATAGTTTATCAATGAAAAATTTAAAATTACTGAGAACAAATGTTGATTTTCTAGATTGGGTAATTTCTACTGAGAGGAAACAACAGTGGGTGTTCTATGTTGTTTTATGAAGGGCATTTAATAATTTTTTTGCCTATATGTGATATGTTGCCATTCAATATGTATGTTGTATTCTTATTATTATTTGTATTCCTTATTGTTGATGATTATTTCATTTAAGAAAATTATCTATAATTGTTGTAAACCAAGACAATATATTCAAGTTGAATTGGACCCAAAGGATGACAAATTAGAAGAATCCTACTATTGTTGTATATTGGTTGATTTAATAGTAGGTTTTGGATGACATTGTTTGCTTAAAGGATCATTGCTTCATGGACCACAGTTAATTGCCATAGGTTCTTTCATGGTGCATAACATTCTACATATGCATTTGTGGAGTCACTCAGAAATAATACAAAGAGGGAGAGGGGAAGGAAAAGAGAGAGGACTTAAGAGAGAGAGGAGAGAGGAAGGGAGAGGGAGATGGAATTATAGGGGGAGAAAGAGGGAGGGAAAAAAAACACAGAAAGAGAGAGTGGTGAAGATAGAGAGAACCTAGATCCATCTTAATCTTGGATCTATCGAGAGAGATCAAATATCATAAAGGAGTGCAAAAATTGAACAAAAGTTTGTACTTCAAAAGATTTGATACCTCTTAGTGCTTGATAAATCTAAGGTTAACATATGGATTTAAGCAGGTTATTTTAGGTATTTAGTATCCACTTCTGGTTAAGTATTCAACTACTTTATATAAAATCACATATTATATAATATTATTATTTTTAAGTGTTCTCTACCCATTTTAAATAATTAGGTATATTATATTATTATTATTTTGTGTTATATATTAGCTTTTAATTTAAGTATAAATTATCAAATAGAGGATGGAATTTCATAAAATAAATTGTCCACATGTTAGTAAACAATTAAATTTAAATTATTAATTAATTTAAATTAAGTTAGTTATAAATAAATTATAATCTTCGTAATATTAAACATCATATATTATGATATAAAAAGATGTCCCTTCATAAAATTGTCACAATATTATAAGTGATATTAGAATTCAAGTAAAACAATTTATAGTAAAAAAAAATTAATAATATTAAATTAATAAACAATTTAAAAATAAATAAATTTTAAACCAAATGATTTGAATTATAAACATTATTAAAAGATATTTTCATTTCAAAAAATTCATAAATATCAACATTACACATAATCAACAAATAACCATTAAAAATAATAATAATAACCATAAATATCCATATTAAATCCAATCAACAATTAAAAATTAAAAATCATAATAAACTTATCCATTCTTTTCTATGCAACATCCCATCCATTAGTTTACATTTCTAATTGGAAAGAAAAACCGCTTTGGCATCCATCAAAATACAGCCAAGGAGATGACAACAAAATAAACTTATCCATTCTTTTCTATGTAACATCCCATCCATCATTTTACATTTGTAATTTGAAAGAAAAACCGCTTTGGCATCCATCAAAATACAACGAAGGAGATAACAACAAAATATATTCCCTGCTTCATTTATATTTTACACCAAAAATATGTGCGAGTTCCCAAATATTCGGACTTCATGTCTACTTTGCCCACTTTCCAGATAGTATGGGCATTATTTTCAGATTTAAGCAACCATAAATCTATAGAGGGGCACATTCAATTAGAATTTTCACATTGAGGTTTGCCTGGTGTATCACTGTATAAAGTCCAACCAGACGCACATGAAAAACCCAAAGAGGTTCTATGGTTGGAGTTGCTTCATATTACAACAAATACACAATCACCATCAAAATCTAAGCCTGAAAATGTGGTAGTCACACACAAAAAATTTAGATTGGCAAGAAAATTGCCACTACTTAATCCCAACCAGGACTGGTTTATCTCAACTTCTCCTGTCTTTTCAATTTGTAAACGGTTTGACTAGTTCCATTATAAAATTACAATCCAGTGAAACTACAAAGACTATAGTTGACTGGCAGTGTCCAATTATAGATTTCAAGCGAAATTAATTTATTGTGACCTTCAATTATTGGATTGTTTCCATGCTAATGGAATGATGCATGTACTTGCTTGTAAAATGAGGAAAATCCAATCAGCTTGAGTCCCAACCCTTCCATTATGTGATCTAAATTAAATCATCTCACCCCTTCAATTATCTGGACTAAAACATCTCGACCCTACATTTAAATGGTAGTTTAGTTTTCATCATAATGGAAGCATGCACACACCAACCGCAATACCCAAATCTATCGATATTGTTGTGTGAAGACCCCAAGGCCCAAAATAAAAACTTAACCAGATTTCAATGCACGGAGCCTAATTATGACCTAACTAGCGTTGAATTCCGTAGTTGGCCCCTCGGATTTTTCTTCTTTATTACATGCAAGCTCGTTTTAAAAATTTTTATGACCAACTCCATGGCATCGATGGTCATCCTCCTTATTCCTCGAGGAGGTCAACTAATGTATCCCCACTTTGACTAGTGGCCTAAGCCATTTAAAGTGTGAATCCCGAAATTGTTGGAAAAATCACTGCACTTCTATAGAATCCGTAATTTCCACCCTGGGGATCCTAGTTACTGGTTTGTAACATTTACCAACATCGGCGGGTTTTGGTGTAATGGAAAACTTCCACAGAAATTGATCCCCACTCTAGAAATTAATTCCTACCTAAGCAAATGGGCTCTTGCAATCTTTCAGCTCCTTCCTTCCATAATTGAATTCACGAAGCTTACACATAATCTGATACGACTAAGGTAAAACCATCCATATTCAAATTCCTTGGTTTCCTCAGGATACTGCACCAAATACCAATTGGTGCAGATATAAAAACCCTCCTATGGTTTGCTAGAATTCTATAATTGAATGCATCTAGTAACTACTTTTCTGGTATTTATTTTTTGGTATCGAAAAGGAGTGCATTTGATCTCTTCTTTACACAAGAGTAGCGAATGTAAAGGAGATGCATTGTTGGCCCATCTGACCCTTCAATCATAGACTCACATACACATAAGCAAGGACCCATTAAATGCATACTTGCTAGAGGCCCTAAGTTGCCAGCCACATTCAAAGATTTTACATTCTTCAACTCCTCTCTAAAGAACATTGTAAACAACCTAGATCTCTTAGAAGAGCTTGGAGCCAACCTAGAATGCTTGATGGTTGTTCCTGTTTGTATAGGAAGAAAATAAAATATGAAACCAAATGCATGATTGTTATAAGAGGAAACATACTTCTACATGTCACTTTTAACCACTACAAATCACACCAGACTCCTATCTCTGAGGTCACATTCATGGAAAACATAGTGGGTGATGGATGGAAATGAAAACATTTCAGTGGTAGGGGTTAGTTATTTAGAAAATGTCACCACACGTCGATGAATCCATACCAAGTAGCTGAAGTGTCATAAATATTAGGCACAAACGTGGTATGGTCATATGGTGCAAATATGTCACCTGAAGAAGAAAAAGGTAGCCAAAATTCTAAGGTGAATTGATTCAAACAAAAGGCCCATCATCCTAAATATGTAGCTTACAATGAACCTGGTGAAGGGTATTTAACCTTTTTGGACTAACTACTCGCTCAAAATAACTCAACATGCACACAAACTTAATTCAATTAACTCACACTCTCAATATGGATTGCACTTAACTCTTCGTCCATCACTCGACTTGACTCAACGCTCAATGCTAAACTCTCAGTTAACTGATTCTCTAATTTTAGCTAACTCCATATGTAGGAGTAATTACAATTTCTAACACCCCCCCTTAATTACGACTGTATGACTCATCATGACTCAACTATGCTTGCTAGGGTTACAATAGAAATTGACTCAATTATCACTCAAACATGTCTGTTGGTCTATGTCTCAGCTAAGCTTACAATGACTCAAGACTTTCACAATTTTGCATTTTCTTTTTCTCTTCTTCAAAATTTTAAATCCTCAAAATTTCATCATTCTCTGTTGTGGGCTCTTGTTGTAGGCTCCATATTTCTTTACTTGTTGCTGCTATAATTTTTCTTTGAATTTTCTTGAATTTGTGTTGAAACACAATTTGATCTTGTCTAGTATACCTTCCTCTTCAAATATTCATTCAAACATGGACATTTGCCACAACATTTCCTCTTCAAATTGTCTTCTTTACTTTGCTTCTTGCACTTCATATTCATGACTTTCTTTCTGTCATATTTCTTGATAGAAGAATCTTATCTCTTCTTGACTCCATTGCTGAAAAATGGTTTCAATGCATTCATGTTTGTCTTCATAAACATCCATATCATTTTTTTCACTTTCATCATTAGGTATTGTTGTTTTTTTCTCGTAATCTAGGTACTCAAGATCATTATTCACCATTTCATTCAATTATTTTATTCCAGCTACTGATCTAAGACTCGCATCAGTTTGTTTTATTGGTTTCTAAATCCATTCTTAAATAAGCTTCAAATTTGAATCAATTTATTAACAACCTTGTTTTCAACTTTTTCACCCATGCTATTTTGAACACCTGTATATTCAAAAACAATGTTAAAAACATCTTTAATATGGTTATCTTCAATGACATATTATTGCTCTACAACTTCCTTCTTTTCCACTGCATGGAGGTTGTCTTCCACTATTATGCTGTTAGTGGATATTCTCATCAAAAGCTCTTCAATCACTTTATTTTGTTCTTGATCATCAACTGCTGCTAGATGACACGCTACTTCATGAGCAGTTCTAACTTCTTCATGTATTGGTGCTACAGTGGCAGCTTCAACCTTCAATGTTTCATCAAACATTGCGCTTACCATTTTTCCATAATCAATCCATGTTTAAAAAGTAAACCACACATATTATCAACATAATGTTCATCCACACTATATTGGGATATTCGAGCATTCCTATGTTCATTGTCAATTTGATTGACAATTTCAACTTCACCAAATCCATCAATTGTGGATGGATTCACCAATTCACATCTCGCTTTGTAGTCATCATCCACATGTGTCTCATCACAGTGGGATTCACAATCATCTACATCATCCACATTACAATAGATTCCTTGAGAATTTATATGCTCTTGCTCTGCTTCACATATAGAGGCTATTGCTTCTCTCTCTGCAATCTTTGTTGCATCCTCTTCATCAATATGCATGCTTGCATAATGGGTTCAATTTTATGGTCTTGACAACCATCATCCACATTCGTGTGGGGTTCTCCAAGCTCCATTTTCCCCTCAATGTCTTGCTCATATACTCTCAGATCTGTGACTGACTTCTTTGCTTGTGACATAACTTGATGTTGCATGTCTTTCCCCCTTGCACCAATCTCTACTTCCAAGAACTTCCATGCTTCTTTGGAAGTTGTAGCTTTTGCTACCTTGCACAAACACTTCTCATCCAATGCTTGTTTTATAAAATTCAATGCTAAAGCATCACATACTTCATCATATGGGTTATTAGACACATACTCAATTAACTCTTTAGCTTTAAGAAAATTCAGCATCTTGATAATCCAATGATCAAAATATTCACCTATAAACATAGGAGGTGGTAGAAGATTAAAGCTACACCAATCACCCTTGATTTCTTCTTTGTCTTCTGCTAGACTTCTTAGTTACTCGGCTATGGCTTGAACCTCTCTAACCATGGCAATGATCTTTGCCTCTTCACTTAGATTCCTTTTCTTAATCTTCTTTAGTCATGTTTTGCGACCTATGACTGTTGCCATTCCTTTTCTTATAGCTGCTTTGCTGATTGCATGAGTTTGACTTCCCTATCGCCCCCGAGAAAAATATAGTTTTCAATATGCGCCCCCATAAGGAAAAATCTTCACCCAAAACAATGTCATGCTTGACAAAAAACCAAAAAATTTTGTAGACTGACAGACTTTATAAAGCCCTAAATTCTCTTGCCAATAAAACCCTTTTTATAATATTTGATAAAACACATTTTCGATTATTTTTTGCTTCAAAACCCTTTAAAGCTCCTTATAATATTCCTTCATAAAGCGTTCAAAAAACCTTTAAATTTTTTTATTTTTTAAAACATTATTAACCACTTTGTAAAGCTCTCTTACCAAAACCTTTTCAACCACTTTAATACTATACCATATAACAAATATTTCATTTATATATTGAGGAAGGTATTTTAATATGGAGCAAAAAATATCTGTATGACTTTGACTTGCCTTTAATGTGTGAAAAAAAACAAGAAACTTGAACTTTAAACCTAACACAAACCTTTCGTTAAAACTTGCGCATGAGAATGACTATTTTTTTCTGCTAACCTTCTTAAAATCCCTTTTTAAAATACTTTGGAATAATTTTTTTCAAACCCGTCAAACTTGAAACCTTAGCGAGTGATTCCATGGCTCCAAGCAGCTCTGTGAACTGGCGTGCAGATTGTTATCGACTTATTGCTTGGCAGCTGTGGAAACACTTTCGATCTTTTAAAAATATATATGTTATTTTCTCTATTAACATGCCTCTTCGTATGATGCGCTACGTGCTAATGCTATCCACGAAATAGAAGTCGTGCGTTAGTCCTCTAACGCTACCAAGTTGGAAGGAAATCAATGTGCTTGAAAAACGTGGTAAATTTTTCACCTCTAACGCGGCTCTATGCTAAGACCACAAGCATTATAGTGCCGTGAATACCACTATAAGGTGTTTTATAGCTCAAACAAGAGAAAAAAATATTTCTCTATTCTTTCTCACATACGACTACTAATTTGTTCTCTATGACTCTTTGTAACCTTGCACTAATACAAATTTGATGGAAAGACAGAAGTTTTCAAAACCTAGAACTAAAGCAGAGACATGAGCTTTCACTGATGCAGAGAGTGAACAATGGAAGAAGGACAAAAAGAAGAATGCACAAGCGTTGCAACTTATCCAGCAGGGAGTGGACTGAGTAGTGTTCCAAAAGATTATGATCACGTCTTCAACAAAATAAGCATGGGATAATTTGGTGATAAGCTATAAAGGTATGATGAAAGTCAGTATTGTTAAGTTGCAGAATACTAGGAGATATTTTGAAAGTCTGCAGATGAAAGAGACAAAGGACATCGATTCTTTCATGAATTGGGTCATGACTGTCATAAATTAATTAAAAATTTATGGCGAGGAAATTAAAGATCAAATAGTGGTTGAGAAGGTCCTTAGATCTTTGTTTACCAAATTTGATGTTGTGGTAGCAACCATAAAAGAAGCCAAGGATTTGGCATCATTGACAGTTGATTAGTTGATGGGATCACTTCTATCACATGGGGAAGGGATAGACATAAATAAGGATTCCACTTTAGAAACCACTTTCAAAAAACTAGGTTTCTATTGCAAGAGACAGAGGTCGAGGAATAAGTAGATCGAGAGACAGAGGATGAGGCAGAAGATATGGTGATCAGAGAGATGGGCTAGAAGAGAATGAACATGAAAGTGGAAGAAACTACAAAATCTTAAAAAATAATCAAAGATTTGACAAATCAAAGGTGAGATGTTATTATTGCAATAAATTTTGTCACTATGCTCATGATTGTAAGAAGAAGATAGCTGATCAAGGGAACCAAACAGCTAATTTCACTATAGAGAGTACTAACTCCATGTTCCTAGCTTGCCATACCATGCATGAGCCTTCTCATAGTGTGTGGCTATTAGATAGTGGTTGCAGTAACCACATGATAGGCAACAAGAATTTGGTTGCAAATTTGGATCAATCTGTGAAAACGGAGGTAAAGTTAGGGACTAACAAGACTGTGGATGTAGATGGCAAAGGAGTGGTCAACATTCTGACCAAGCAGAAGGAGCTGAAGACAATCTCAGAGGTATATTATGTCCTTAGTCTGAAACATAATTTGATATGTGTTGGTCAATTGACACATAAAGGATACAAGTTATCTTTCAAGGTCAAGAATGTGTTATATATGAAAAGTCCCCAAGAAAGCAACAGATAGGAAAGGTGGAGATGATGAGGAACAAACTCTTTCCTCTAATTATGAATTACAGTGACCAAGTCAGTTCTTTTATAATTCATGTTCTAATGATTATTGGTTATGGAATTTTCGATTTGGACACTTGCACTTTTCTGGTTTAAGATTGTTGCAGTAGAAGCAGATGGTAAGAGGATTACTTCCAATAAAAGAACATGCTAGTACTTGTTAGTGTTGCACTTTGGGAAATAAACACCATGAAATTTTTCCAAAGGGAGTTGCATATAGAGCAAAGCAACCTCTTGAGATAGTGCATATAGACTTGTGTGGACCTTTAAGGACACACTCGATTGGTTGAAGTAGTTACTTCCTTACTTTCATTAATGACTATAACAAAAAGACTTGGGTTTACTTCTTGAAGCGGAAGTCTAAAACTTTTGCAAGGTTTAAATAATTCAAATCCTTAGTAGAGAACCAAAGTGATCAAGAAATCAAGGTATTGAGGTCAGATCGTGGTGGAGAATATGATTCAAAGGCATTCCATGATTACTGCAAACAACATGGAATCAGAAGACAATTTACAACTAGGTACACACCGCAACAAAATGGTGTAGAAGAGAGAAAGAACATAACCATTATGAATATGAAAATAAGCATGTTGAAAGGAAGAAACTTGTCTAATGAGTGTTCTGCAGACGCTGTTGCATGTGCTATTTATGTGATCAATAGATCTCCTATAAAGAGTGTGATGAATAGAGAACCAGAAAAATCATGGTCAGGTATGTATCACAACGTATCTCATCTTAGTGTTTGGATGTGTAGCTTATGCACATGTGCATAAAGAACGAAGAGGAAATTGGATTATAAAAGTGAAAATTGCATATTTACAGGTTATAGTGAGCAATCAAAAGCTTACAAATTGCATAAACCTCTCACAAAGATCTAAATATCTCTTCAATTAGATCCTGGCATTAAAATAAATGACTGAATGAAGATTCCTCTTCAAAACTAGCAAACAAAACAAAAATGCTTAAGTATGAGTCTCGGATCTCATATATCACAAATTTGGAGAGGCAAGCAATGGAGGTTGGAGGAAAAAAATGATCAATGATCTCTGATGTCGCATATTGGCAATCAGAGGTCCAATACATAGTGCAACACTGAAGCATATCAATGATCTCTAATCACCGATTAGGCACATCAACGATGAGACATATCGACAATCTACAGTCGGTGGGCTACAAAGCACATCGCAATTGGAAATCAAAAATCGGAGGGGTCCAAAGTACATCGCAATCGTAAATTGACAATTGGAGGGGTCCAAAGCATGTCGCAATAGGAAACTAGCATTCGCAAGTCACAAGGGTGACAACATTTAAAAATTGGGATATACGAATTGCGACATATATATGCCTTCAGTGTTAAAGCATCGGGGAGGACCGAAACATTTTACAAATGATTTTATTGAAAAACCAAAGCAGTTTCAAGCCTTTTTTCTCTCCTCTAGAGAGACGTGGTAGTGCATGATTGGTTCTGATATGCTACATGGCATATGACGTGGAGGTATAGTGGACACGTGGCTTTCATATTTAACATTTTCCAAGTTCCTAATGGGGAAATTCAATGTGACAGGTGTCACCACTCACAACGTAACATGTGCAAGAGGATACCGTCAGGTCACATATTAGCGATCACAAGTTGAGGCACATTGTTGCATAAAGTTAAAGCCGTTGATTGAAATTCTCCTATAAAGGAGCTCCGATGTGGGGGCTAGCCCACGGTTACAAAGTGCTCAAAGGACTAAGGCTATCGGTGATCGCAAATGCAGGAAACAACATAAATATATGTTTTATGTGTTAAAACCATAAAGTTGGGCAGAAATAATTATTATAAAATTGGGAAGAAGTATTGAACAAAATGTTTTTATATGTTAGCATGGGCCCTCTCTTATTCCCTCACCACATGGCTTGGGCCATGTCACACATCAGAGATTGCAAGTCTTGGGGGGTGCAACTAAATCCCATGTTATGAAATCATCGATTGCCAAGTTCCAATATTCAAGAGGGCTCAAGTTCTCATATGTCATGGTCCCATGTGTTACACATGGGGACCGTTTGTAATGCAATATTACAAAAATCGGCCCCCTTTTTACCAAACCCCATAAATCTTAAAAGGAAGTATAAGGGAATCTTGGGGGATAAGCACTTGTGAGATAAGTCGATGGTTATTGCTCACTAGTTTTATGGCTTAAAATGCACCCGATATTCATGATTTTATAGTCATGCTTTAAAATCCTTTCCATAGTTATGATTTTGTACTTTGTTATATTTTTATGTTTTTGAATGTTTGGAAGGAACCCAATAATCCCAAAAGTGACCCGATAAGGCAGAAAAGGAATGAACGAGGGCACTAGCAAGATTTTTAGCAGGTTTTTTGGCACAATGATAGACAATTCGGGATTTTCCATAGGACTACGAGTAGATGAGGATGAAGATGATTTTATGAATTAATGATGTTCCTATATTTTACCCAAATATTTCTATTATGATAAAACACACCTTTTGATTCACTTATTTGGATAAATTCAATCTACCTGGTATTAGGCTGAAATGGTATTTAAAGGCTAAATATACAATGTAATAGGAAATATGGGGGAATTGTTGAGAGTCTGAAGAGGCCTTGTATGTAAACATTTTTAATAAAAAATATCATAGCACTTTGTTATCAGTTTCAAAGATTTCTGTGGTGTGTGTTTTCAAATTTGTGTTTACTTTGTGTTAATCTAATATTCATTTCTCAAGCTATTATCTTGAATTCATTCTTATATGCTCAAGATAATTGTGGGTCTTATACATGATGGAATTCTTTATTGCTCTGTCATAGTTCTTATAAATATTTACCCATTAGTTATGTAATAGAATTCATAATGTTACATTTGACTGAATATTTTTGTGTTTCCTTCATTCTTCACTATACTACAACCGACAATTGACTTGAAATATGTGCACCTACCTTGCCTCAATTATCGAGATGGAACATGTATGCCATTATGTTCTATGATCTTATATTTCGGTGGCCCTCTCTCCCAACAATTTTCATTCAAATTTATATCATCTACTCTCTGAACTTAATAACAAGTCTAAAATCCATATCTTATTAGTCATCCATTCATATTTAATCCAACGAGAGAGCCCTCTCCAAACTTAAGGGGTTTGTACCTTAAAATACAAGTGGTTTGTGGTTACCTCTAGGATCCCTTTCTTTAGCCTTAAGGGATTTACAAAGTGCTAACATAGTGGCGTCGTTTTCGGGGACTAAAAGATTTATCTTCCCCGAGAAAGAATGACAACGACCTAGATCTGGTTGCTAATGGTGGATAGCAATCAGACATCTAAAGGATGAATCATTCACCTGGTGACTCCAATTTCAAAGGATACAAAAGATCAAACGTTCACAGTAACTTCTCTCGTGAAAGGTCATTAATTTTGGTTGATTGTTTTCAATATGGGTTCAAGAAAAAATGCCAGGTATGCACCTATTAACAAATATGGTATTCCTTTATTTCCAAATCATATGCCTCATGTTGATTATTTAACCTATCTTCCATCATTTATGTTAGAAAACACAAAGTTTAACACAGTGAAATATTCTATTAATTCAGGTCAAATCCTACTCACACTGGCTCACTCCAAATACATCACAATGTGTCCCATTATATAACTATGGGATCACTAGACTCGATGGACATAACAACATGGAACATACATGCTCTGGCTCAGGTACAACTCAGTCACATTGGAAAATAGTTACTTCTAGAACAACACCTTGTAATTCACAGACAACTCAACAAACCTATCACATTTCCAGACTCTTCCATTTCTACATTATTCTAACATCCCCCCTTAATGGATAAATGGATTTTAAATAATGAATAATAATGCTTGCTGGTCTAAGTCTCAGCTAGGCTTACAAAGATAACTCAAATATTTCAACTTGACTTTCTTTGCTTCAACATGTTGATGAAATTTCTTCTTGGACTTCCTACTCCAAACTCTGACACTTTCAACCTGTTGTGTATTCTTCCTATTCCAAATCATGAACTCTAGATATGGCTTCTTATTGCAACTAGGATGATGCCAATCCATTCCAACTTTTTGTTAACATGTTCATTTTCATCATCAATAGTTTACTGTTTACTTTAGTGTTTCATCATCAGTTCATAATAATATCTTATTTCCTATGGGCTCCAATGTATCAAAATTTCACTGACATCTTTAGATGTATCCACCACTGTTTCCATTTCCATATCATCTGAATCATTCATTGATCTACCATTTTCCTCCTTTTCAAGAGCCTTCACTTCTAAGCATGTAACGCCAATTGCATCTATTAGACCTTCATCAATATGCTCAAAGGAATTTTGAATCCATTCTTCAATAAGATTTATCTCTGCATCATAATCAAGCTTGACATCTTCAAACTTATTTGTTCCTCAAACTGTGACTACAGTTTCCTGTTCATGTTCTTCCACTTGATCATCAAAAGAGAAAACAATTTATCAACTAATATTTTTTCAGAGACCACCTGATATTCATTTTCATAACACAAATATCCATGATCAAATTTTGCTTCAAATTCCTCTTTTTTGAATTCATCAGTTGCTACTGAGTCATCCACAACTTTTTCATCTGCAATCTTTGCACCTAGCTGTAGATCTGGTACTAAATTTTCACCTTCATCTTCATTAGTTTTCTCACTGTACTTTGTTTCAAGAATGTTCCAAAGTATTTTTCCATTGTTTGCTTCATCATATTCATGCAAAATACTAGACAATATGTTATCATCTAGTGTTGATATAATAAGAAACAATGCTACTGCACCTCTAATTATATCTTGACAATTTATAGAAGTTTCTTGAAAAGATTCCCATAAATCTACTGAACCAAGTAGTCCCTCCATTTTTATTTCCCAAAGTTTAACATTTTTACCTAAGAAAGATGGCAAAAATAGCATTACTCACTTTTATATTACACTGGTTTCTTGATATTCTTTAGGCTGATTCATGTCTTCATTAGTCATTGGTTCCATAGCTACAAACATTCCATATTCTTCTGCAGATTCTTCCTTTGGATTCTTTTGCCTCAATTGCTTCAATTCTTTCTAGAACTCTTTAATTCTGCTATGTCGACCCATAATTGATATGCATGCTCTCTTTTTCTTTTACAATTTCTTTGCCGCAATGATCACAATCAACTAAATGCACCCAAATCCACCAGATCTACACCCAAATTCACTAGATCTACATCCAAATTTACCAGATCCAAAACCAAATACACAACAAGACTCTCTCTTGCTTCAAATAAAATACAAAGCCAGAAAATACTCCTTGTTTCTCCTTTTCACCCAACACAATTTATGCTCCCAAAAGAACTTTCAAATAAAATTTTTCACCCAAACAAAAAAAAAAACCAACACTTTTTTAACTCTCTTCGCCAAAAAAAACCATAAAAATAGTTTTCAACAATACATAAACACAATATTTTCACCAAATTTTAAACTTCTTATGCCTCCATACCTCATCTGCAATTTTATCTCAAAACAAAAAATAAAACAAATTGAAATAAGTGAATAGTTGATAATAATTCATGTCTTTGATTGGGCTCCTTATTACTCCAATTTACTCCTCCATGAGAAATTAACCTCAAACTTATGGCTTGACTTGATTTTAAAAATCAAATCATACCTTTCAACTTAGGCATCACGGTGGCACGAATGATGGTGAAAAAAATTCACTTTCTAATTAATTGTAATGCACACCCTCCAGCAAGATGAATTATACACTCTGACTCTGGCCAATAGACTCCCCACAGTTATGATGGTTGTGAAGGCTAAGTATTTCCACAGGATTCTCACTTACGGAGACTATGGTTACATAGAGACAAAACAACTGCATACATCATTGTTCATCAATATTCCTCAACCAAATAACATAAAGAATCTAGGAGCAACAGTGTAACAACAGAATCTCACAGACCTCTATTCACAACCCTCATTGATTTGGGCCCTCTTGCTCTCATATCTAAAACCTCACTAGATCTTCCTCTCTGGCTTTGATACCATGCTAGAAAACACAGAGTTTAATGCAACGACATATTTTATTAATACAAGCCAAAGCCTACTCACACTGGCTCACTCCAAATACATCACATTGTGTCCCATTATATAACTATGGGACCACTAGACTCGATGGATATAACAACATGGAAGATACACACTATGATTCAGTTACAACTCAGTCACATTGGAAAACAATTAATTCTATAACAATACCTTGTAATTCACATAAACGACAACTCAACAAACCTATCAAATTTCCATACTCTTCCATTTCTACATTATTCTATTGAAAAGTGGCAACAAGAAATTGCTAAAAATAGAAGTGCTAAAAATAGCAGTTTGAGTACCAGTGCTGGATTGGGCAACAGGGAATGAAAAATGGAAGTGCTAAAAATAGAACTTCTATTTTTAGCAGTTCAGGTTGGATTCCTATTTTTAGTTAGTCCCTGGACTAAAATAGGAAGTAAAATTTGAATTTGGTCTTAACATCAACTTGAAAATTAATTAATTAATTCTCCATGAGTTGATTAGTTAAGGAAAATCAAACTTGAGGTGTTTGTGAGAACATGCAATAATTTCTCCATTGATTGGGGATAGTGTCCTTGATTAAAGGAGATAAGGATGAGTTCTATATTGAGTGTGATTAGTTGACTTAGTTTAACTTAGTCAAGTCTAGTTAGATTAATTTAATAGTTTGTTAAATTAGTGAGAGTTCAGTTAGTTAATTCTTGCATGCATGTAACTACTATGTTTCAGATAACTGAGTATTCACTCATGGATAACTAATGCATGTCAGTTCAGACAGAGACCCAGTTGAGATCAGAGAAGGGGCAGTGTACTATCATTTGGATGAATATTTTTCCTATAAAGGAAGCTCATCCATGATGAGGATTTATCTCCTTCAGGTTTGTGTAGTTAGATTAGAGGTTAGTGAGTGTGTGAAGAGGCCAATTCACACAGGTGGCAGCACTGGACCCCAAGGAAACTGCACAAGGAAATAGGAGGCTTGGAGGGCAGAGAAGAAGGTTTGTGAGAAGCCTTTGATTGTCTGTGAGTAGCAGAGGGATTGTATTGAGAGGTGGATAGCTTCCGAGATAAGGCTTTGTGTAATTCAGACTATATTTCCACTTGTATGATAATACAGAGATGGAGTTTTAGGCAGGTGCTTTCCCCGGGTAAATTCTTCTGTTTTATGTGTGATTGATTCCTTCTTATCAGTTATATGTGTTCTTATTGATGTTGCTCATGGTTGATTAAGCTTCCACTAAATTGTTTGTAGAAGTAGATCAAGTGTTTTTCTTTAGTGCATTGCATTACCAGGTTGATCTACAAGTGGGAAATTTCTACATGGTATCAGAGCTAGATGATTTGTAGAAAAGGTTCTACATGGTATCAAAGCTAGCTGATTTGTACGAAAAATTCTACAAAATTCTACATATTCTAACAATTTAAAGATAAAAATGGAGATGATGTTGCTTTACATCAATTCAAGTTTCATTTGCATGTATATAAACTTGGGATTAAGTTTCCTCAAGATCATGTGATGAAAATGTTCATGGAAACCTTAGAAGACAAAGCTACATCCTGGGATGAAGGTTTGCCACCTGCCAATTTGTGTTCTCTTATAGATTTTCACTCAGTCTTTTATGAAAATTTTAAGGAATTTTGTCCTCCTTTTCCTGTCACTAAAAATTGTTGTTAATGTTTTGAAGACTTCTTTCAATATATGGAAAATTTTAATGCTGATGACAAATGTATGAATGATGAAATTAAAGAAGCACTTTGTGAATTTTCATCCCAATATCAAAAGAAGAAAACAGAAGAGGTCATTTGCCTAGATATTTATGAAGATTCCTAGTGGATAACTGTTTTTGTTGTTGCAGATGAAACTGATTAGACAGAGAATGATGAAGAAATGCAACAAGTTTGTCTTCTTAAGCATGATGAATGTATCCAATAGAATGTTAATGATTAAGAAGAGGAGATCAATGAAAAATAAGGGGTTTTTTTAGAGCCTTGTGCATATGAAGATCTCCCTCCAAGTTCAAAAAATGAAGAGTTGGTTGAGGAAAAGCACGTTGTCCTAGATCCTATAGATGTGCACATTATTGTGGTGGATAAGGTGGTTACCTCAATTGAAGAGGGTAATATTGATGAACTCAGTTCTCCATTTTCTCTAGAAAAGAGCCCTGTTATTGATCATAAGGTGAAGGTAACCAATTATGTTATTGAAGTTTCTTTTGTTGGCCTCTTGGAACCATTGAATGAAGAGGTTTGTCATATTATTTCCAATTTGTTGAAAGATTTACGGAAGCTTGCACTCTTTATCAATGTTGGTTTCCAAGATCAGTTAAATTTTGAGTTGCCTTTATTTTTCCTCTTCTTCCTTCTCAAGAAAAGTATGAGGAGAACTCAGTCAAGTAGCCATTTTATTGATTAGCTATATTAGAGAGAAGAGATCACCTAGTGTATATACTTTTAGCAGGAGTCGACAACTATCATTCAAGTTTGAAGCTTGAGGAGAAGGTGCTAAGACTTTGGTTATGTGCTATCAAAGTTTCTTATTTCCTTTAAAGTTTTCAGTTATGTAAGTCAGTCAGTCAGTTTGTAGTTAGTCAGTTAATTCTTAATTTTTCATGTTTGACTTCATTGCCTAATGGTTAGGCTACTAGTCTATTTTTGTTCTTGGCACCTCATGAGGAGGATGCCAACCCCATTGGAGCCAATGTTAGGGTCCCATAATACAAATTGATAGTGTTGGCATCTTACTATTCATTTTGGTTAGTTTAGCTTATGAATCACTAGGTGTCATAGCCTAAAGGTTGGGAAGGCATTTTTCTTATCAAGTATTTGTAAAATGACTTTGCAAGTGAAATCAACACGAACAGTTATAAATTGGCCTTTCAACGAGCTAAAGATCTCTTCAACTGGATCCCAACATTTAAAATTATGAATGAATGAAGATTTCTCTTCAAAATGAGAAAGTAAAGGGAAAATGATTAAGTATGAGTCCTGGATCCCGCATATCGCAGATCTGGAGAGGAAAGTCGTGAAGGTTAGAGTGAAACAATGATCACTGATATCGCATATCGGTGACCAAAGATTCAATACACAGTGCAGTGAATCATATCTGCGATCTTTGATTGTCGATCGGGCACATCGAACGTGAGACATATCGACAATCAGCAGTTAGCGAGGTCCAAAGCACATTGCAATCGGCAATCAACAGTCGATGGGGTCAAAATCACATCACAATCAGAAATCAGCATTCGCGTGTTGCAGGGGTGACAACCTTTAAGAATTGCGAGATGTGAATTTTGAGATATATATGTCCTTTGTGTTAAAGCGTTGGGGAGGGCCGAAACATTTCACAAAAGATTTTACTGAAAAAAATAGAGCAATTTTGGGCCTTTTCTCTCTCCTCTAGAGATATGCATGGCAATGTGTGATTAGTTTCAATATGCTAAGTTGCATATTATGTTAGCAATGGTGTGGCGGTACGGTGGACATGTAACATGAAGATTTGACATTTTTAGTGGTCCTAAGGGGGAAATTCAACATGACACACATCACCAATCACAAGGTGACACGTGGCAGAGGATGACGTCAAGTTGCACATCGACAATTGCAGGTTGAGGCACATCATTGCTGTTAAGAAATTTACTACATAACATAAATAATTACTGAGAGGAATAAATATAAAAATAACCAGCAACAACCATAAACACATAAACACACATGTTTATTTGGGAAAACCCCAAATCTGGGGAAAAACCCAAGCATAATGAAATTTCATTGTCCTTGGCCAAAACCCTAGCCAATCCGACCAAGTGAGCCTTCACCGCTCACCTCCAGGTCTTGCATTACAATGAAATCCTTCCAGCCTTTTATAAGCTCCATTACATATAATACCATGGGCAGAATACTGTGGATGCACAATACCATGTGCCCCAAAACCATCACTGTTTAACCTAGTCAAATTTAACTCTATCCTAAGTCAATTTTACCTAACAATTCCCCCCTTAAACTTGACTTGGGGTTCCTTGACTAACTCCAGCCAAACCTGCTAAGTGAGACAACCCTGCTCACTCTAGCTCTTACCCCCCTCAGAGTTTTTACCCGGGGTATTGTTAACCCGACATCCTTCCTATCACCTAGGTCTAACCCAGAGTTTACCGGTGATCACCGAGGGGTACACATGCCTTACCAGGTCTTACAATAGTATGCCCATTTACATGCAATAATTTTGACTTCATTAATTTTTTTTGTTTATTGATGCTGCGATTCTAATCCATCCTCTCTCAATTTGATTTGCTCAAAAACTTCTATCACTACGATCCCTAGCAGTTATGGCACTATCTTCTGCACATTCTCCTCGAGGTTCTTCCATGTACAATTGTTCCACCATTATGTTCTAGACCCAGATCTGGAAAAAGGCTGCATTGATCTCATTAGGCACTATAAACCCTTGGCATCAAAGAATCCCTTTGAAGCCAATATCTGGCTCCGATACAAGTTGTTAAGAAATTTAGTACATAACATAAATAATTATCAAGAGGAATAAATATAAAAATAACCAACAACAACCATAAACACATAAACACACATGTCTATTCAGGAAAACCCCAAATCCGAGGAAAATCCCAACCATAATGAAATTTCATTGTCCTTGGCCAAAACCTTGGCCAATCCGACCAAGTGAGCCTTCACTTCTCACCTCCAGGGCTTGCATTACAGTGAAGTCCTTCCAGCCTTTTATAAGCTCCATTACATATAATACCACGGGCAGAATACTATGGGTGCACAATACCATGTGCCCCAAAACCATCACTATTTAACCTGGTCAACTTTGACTCTATCGTAAGAATCAACATTCGCGTGTTGCAGGGATGACAACCTTTAAAAATTGCGATATGCGAATTTTGAGATATATATGTCCTTTGTGTTAAAGCGTCGGGGAGGGTTGAAACATTTCAAAAAGGATTTTATTGAAAAAAATAGAGCAATTTTGGGCCTTTTTTCTCTCCTCCAGAGATATGTGTGGCAATGTGTGATTAGTTTCAATATGCTAAGTTGCATATTATGTTAGCGATGGTGTGGTGGTACAGTACGGTGGACACGTAACATGAAGATTTGACATTTTCATGGGTCCTAAGGGGGAAATTCAACATGACACACATCACCAATCACAAGGTGACACGTGGCAGAGGATGACGTCAGGTTGCACATCGACAATCGTAGGTTAAGGCACATCGCTACATAAAGTTAAAACCACCGATCGAAATTATTTGATAAGGGAGCTCTTATGTGGGGGTTGGACCACAATTACAAAGGGCTCAAAGGACTGAGGGCTATCAGTGATTGCAAAGGCAGCTGACAACATAAATATATGTTTTATGTGTTAAAATCATAAAGTTGGGCGGAAAGGGTTTTTATAAAATTGGTTGGAAATATTAAACAAAGGGTTTTTATATGTTAAAACCTTAGCATGGGCCCTCCCTCATTCCATCCCCATGTGTATCAGGCCATGTCACACATCGGAAATTGCAAGTCTTGGGGGTGCAACTAAATTCCATGTTATGAAACCGTCAATCGTCAAGTTCCAATATTCAAAAGGGCTCGAGTGTGCATATGTCGTGGTCCCATGTGTTACACATGGGGACCATTTGTAATAATATTGCAAGGAATTGGCCCCCTTTTCACCAAATCCTGGAAATCTGAAAAGGAATTATAAGGGAAGCTCGCGGGATAAGCACTTGCAAGATAAGATGATGGTTACCTCCCACTTGTTTTATGGCTTAAAATGCGCCCAATAGTCATTATTTTACAGGCATGGTTTTAAATCCTTTCCATAGTCATGATGTTATACTCCGCCATATATTTATGGTTTTTACTATTCGAAAAGAATCTGATAAGCCTAAAAGTGACTCAATAAGGAATAAAGGGAATGAACTAAGGCATTAGCAGGATTTTTAGCAGTTTTTTGGCACAATGAAAGGCAGTTCAAGATTTTCCAAAGGACTACGGGAAAATGAGGATGAAGATGATTTTTTGAGTTAATGGTGTTCCTATATTTGACCTGAATATTGTTATTATGATAAAATGCACCTTTTGATCCACATAGTTGGATAAATGCAATGTACATGGTCTTAGGCCAAAATAATATTTAAAGCATAAATATACAATGTAGTAGGAAAGATGGGAGAATTGTTGAGAGTAGGAAGAGGCCATGTATGTAAACATTTTTAATAAAAAACCTTAGAGCAGTTTGTTATTAGTTTCAGAGATTCATGTGGTCTGTGTTTTCAAGTTTGTGTTTCCTTTGTGTTAATCTAATATTCATTTCTAAAGCTGTTATCTTTAATTCGTTCCTATATGCTCAAGGTAAATATGGATCTTATACATGATGGAATTATTTATTTCTATATCATGGTTCTTCTAAATATGTGGCCATTAGTTATGTAACAGAATGCATAACCATATGCTTTGTTACATTTGACTGGATATTTTTGTGTTTCCTTCATTCTTCGCCATACTACAACTAACAATTAACTTGAAATATGTGCACCTACCTTGCCTCTGTTATCTAGCTAGAACATGCATGCCTTGATGTTCTATGATCTTATACTTCAATGGACCTCTCTCCCAAGAATTTTCATTCAAATTTATATCATCTACTCTCTGAACTTAATAACTAGTCTAAAATCCATATCCTATAAGTCTTTGATTGATAGTTGATCCTGCGAGAGAGCCCTCTCCAAGGTTAGGGAGATTGGACCTTAACCTACAACTGGTTTGTGGTTACCTCTGGGATCCTCATCCTTAACCTTAACGGATTAATAGAGTGCTAACACACCCAATCCCAATGATTAGGTGTCAACATAAGTATTCCAATTTCATGCATCATTTCACACGTAATAAGAGTTTACCATTATTTATTCAGTTTCAAGTTTTAGGAAATAATCCTATATGATTTTTTACATCACAGATAATATCTAATCTAATATTTGTTGTGTAATGTCCTCAAAGCTAAGTAGAATGAGCAATGAGTTGTTGGTAAGTTTTCTAGTTGGGTGAGTTTATTGTCCCATTATGAAGCCTGACAAAACTTATAAACAAATAATGTTATTTCATTACTATAGGTTACATATTATATAGTTTAATAATTTTTTAAGAACAAACATACCTTAATTGAAGATTTCAACATTAATTACCCTTCTCTAAACTAAATTCAAACTCTTATTTATTTTCTTTCATTTTTTCCACACTTTATTTCCTTTTCTAATGTATAATATTATTGTGTTTGTTAAATTTTTTATTTTAATATAACGTTACGTGACAACATCTCCCTCATACACTGGGTTGTAAAGAACCTCTCGGATCAAAAGATATGGCTAGTTAAAATTTGGCCAATCAGATAGTGCCACATCACCTAACCTACTACATGGCATCCACATGGTTATTCTAGTCATGTGCCATTCCATACCATGTGGAATTTTCTAACCCTTTCCTAGTTCATCATGAATTAACCCCTATCTATAGCTCACATGACCCAAATTATATATATTCAATGTGAGTGTGGCCTTGCTATGGCCATGCTACCCTAGGAATAAAATCCTAGCAGGTTTCTAATACAGACCCCATTGAAACTGTCAGGGACTACCTTCCAAACTACATGGATCCCTGGTGATCCATCCTTTGTGCTTCTCGATGCCATCGGTAACCATACCAAGTTTGGTGCTCCACCATTTCCACCTCACCCAACTGATTGAATCCTTGGAATTTCTCCCAAAGGCTCCCTCGTAAAGTTTTAGGGTGCCTCCGATGAAGTACCAAGGTTACGTGGAAATGTATGCCTTGTAATAAGGTTTAGTATCCCCTACTATGTAAATATACATGTTCACACCACACAACATTTGTATCCACTTGATAAGCCCTATGCGCCATGTCACCTTGAGACTTAGATCCTAGAATTCTACCATATCCTTCATTCAAAATCTCTGGGGTTTGGGTATCTGAGGTGATGCCACTAGAACAAAATGGAATGGTGAAATCATCCACCTTCATGTCCTCCACGTGGCCTGGATAGCACATATGTATTCCTCTTCACATTGAAATCAAATCTTACATTGTGTTTTGGGGGTCCTTCGCCTCAATGCACCAATCGACTCCACCCGCCACATCATCCTGGAAATTCATCCTCAGCATGACCCATCTAGACTCCCATCGAAATCTCCATGGTACCAAACCTCTAGGACAGCTCAACAACTCTCACACATTGTGACATCCAATAGCTAAGATCTCTCTCATCTATGCCCTTATACATGGCACCTAGTCACATGATGCTTAATCATGAGTCCCTTTTACTCCTATGGGTCTTGGATTAACAGTCCCATGACACTTGGTCGCTATCAATGCATGTGTAAAGGGAACTTTTCCCATGCCTCTGACACATAATCTATGGACATACAAAGGTGTATTTAATACCTTCTTAGCTATCCCTCCTTAACTTACTAAGGCCTTGTTCTAACGTGTGAATATGTAGATGTTGGGACCCTCACATAAGTAATTAAAATTCTATCCATCTTGAGATTTATATAATAGCCAAGTTGTTATAGTGTAGACATTCATTCAATTAACAGAGAATCTTATCTGTCTCCTATATACACAACCATTTAGACTAATTTAAAGTCTTACGATGAACATAGAGATAACCCACTCCAAAATATTAACTTAATCAATTATCAACCTCATTTCTAGTTGGTAAAAATAACACGAGGAGCATGAACAAACATTAATATGTCAGTCTTCAAGGATCAACCATCCCTAATCATTTGAACAACATTTAGAATTGTTTATTCACATATGAATTTAGCATCCCTCGTCAATAACATAGACATTAAAATAGAACAATGCATTATGAAAATCCTCTAACCTTCGTGGCTTACGGCTTAGCAACAAAACCTACCAGCCATTAGTTTAACAAAGTATAATTATTACATAGATTCTCCCATATCTTTGATGTTCTGGCACACAGAAAATAGTTTTGGTTCAAGAATTAAAAAGGTTCAAACATTCCTTGCATACAAGCCATTTAGACTATAATTATGCTCACGTTAACACAACAATCTAAAACATTCCATATCCATGCCCTTAAAACAACAATGTTCATTCATACAGGAATGTCTCAATACTCAATAGTACAAGCTATGCTAATCAATACATAAGAAAGCATAAAATTGTTCATAACATAAGATTCATAAGTGGACACTTCCCTTTGATAGGTTGATCCAACCAACTGGGATTAGGGCTTCAACTATCCACCTAACCTTAGACACACTATAGCGAAGCATTTATTGTAATAGTAACCTTCGAGTGAGATTCTAGAGCTTGATGATGAGTTCTTAAGGGATTAAACCAAATCTTCCAGGTGAAATATAGGCTCTAGAGGACCACCCCCCTCCACCCACTAGCTATATCATATAGTCAATATCTCCCATGGAATCAAGAGGCCCACCACCACCACCCTCAAATTAGTGAAGGAATCAAGAGACTATACCCCAACCCTCAAATGAGTAAGGGAATCTCAATGCTACACCTCCACCCAAAAATCAACAAGAGAATCCATAGGCTATACCTCCACCCTCAAATCAACAAGGGAATCCAAAGGTTATACCTCCACCATAAAAGAAGTAAGGGAATCCAGAGGCTATACCTCCACCCTTAAAGAAACAAGGGAATCCAAGGTTATACCTCCACCCTCAAAGTAGCAAGGGAATCAAGAAGCTATACCTCCACCATGAAAGTAGTAGGGAACGTTGAGGGTATATCTCCATCGAGAAATTAGCGAGGAAATCCAAAGGCTACACCTCCACCTTCAAAGAAGCACGGGAATCCAGAGGCTATACCTCCACCATCAAAGAAGCAAAGGAATCCAAAGGCTATGCCCCTACCTTCAAAGAAGCAAGGCAATCTATAGGTTATGCCCCCACCCTCAAAGAAAAAAGGGAATCTAGTGCTTACTATAAAAACCAAGAAAACAAGTAGAGAGGGGCTAAAGAACTCTCCTACGAGGAATCCTAAGAATAGGCCTCCACTTAGGCTATCAAGGGAATCTAGAAAAACCAACTCTGCCGTTGAGTATTATAGGGAATTGAGAGACTACAATCCTCACTTGAGAGTTTTTCCTCCACCTCCTAATGCTCAACCGAAGGATGGATATACCCATTCATTTGTGATAGTAGCACCAAGTTTACATCTCTTGTTCTTTGATTACATCGTTGCAACTACTTTTTAGTTGTATGGGGACATATCACTATCACCCCTTCCTTCTCATCCATGGTGGTTCTATCCTAAGTGGTGGTGGGTATGTTGTGTGTCAGGACACTTCTTGTTGGTTGAAATCTCTGTCCCCCAACTATCAATGTAGCCCATTCTCTATTTAATTTTGTCCTTTTTTCCTTATGGATTTATCCAATGCGGGATGGTTATGCTATCATTCTTTCCTACTCAATTAATTTGAAAGACCAATCCATTTAAAGAACACCTGCCAGCCTTCAATGGTTGTTACGAAACAAGTCAAACTTCTTTTAAATCCCAAGAAACCTCCTTCCTCTAATTCTAGAATCTTTGTCTCAACTCTGAGACTTATTTAATTTTAATCAAAATGTATGAAATATTTACAATGAAGGATAATTAGTGAGAACCATCCACAACCAAGTCAAACTTCCTTTAAATATGTCAGGCCAGACAGTAACTCCACAAAACAAAAACTAATTCATATATTATTCCATTAGGTAGGTCTTTATTATATACAATAGGGAGTGACTGTTCAGTTCATCTCCCGATGACTGTTCACATTCCTAATTTAATTATTTACATAAATTCACCCAATCATGAAGATTAGGTGTCAACATTCCCCCCCCTTAATCGGAAGGGATGTTGGTGAGTCCAAGCATCGTTCTGAATCGTTCAAGCTTTTCTCTTCCAAGCGCTTTGGTGAAGATGTCTGCAATTTGCTCATTTGTGGAACAATGACGGAGATGGATTGTTTTGGCCTCAACATGATGTCGAATCAGATGATATTTAGTATTGATGTGCTTCGTTTGATCATGGAACTTTGGGTTCTTGGCCAACTTTATTGTAGAGGTATTGTCAATCATGAGTTGAGTTGATTGTACTTGTTTTACCTGTAAATCTTCAAGAATTTTCCTAAGCCACACAATTTCTTTTGTTGCTTCAACTGCTGCAACGTATTCTGCTCCAATTGTGGAATCTGCTGGAACTGATTGTTTGCGTGATCTCCAGGAGACAACTCTTGATCCAAGACTCGTAGCATATCCTGAAGTAGATACCCCAGTTTCTTTGTCTCCATTGAAGTCTAAATCAGAGTATCCAATCAAACTAAAGTTGTCCACCTGTGTATACTTGATTCCAAAGTCTTGAGTTCCCTTCAAGTACTTTAGAACTTTTTTTGCAGCAGACCAATGTCCCTCACAAGGCTTTTACATAAACCTGGAGAGAATTCCAACAACAAATGAAATGTCTGGTCTGGTAGTAGTTAGGTAGTTGAGACTTCCTACAAGCTGTCTATACTTTGTTGCATCCTCAAATTATTTTCCTTCAATAGATGTGATCTTTAAGTTTTGTTCCATTGGAGTAGTGAGAGGATTGCACTCTGCATGCCAAACCTGTTCAACAGATATCCAATGTATTTCTTTTGAGAAAGAAATATGGAATTTGGATGTTGGGTTACTTCAATGCCAAGATAGTAATGAACATAGCCCAAATCAGTCATTTCAAAACTATTCCCTAATTCCTTCTTTATGGATGCAATGTAGCTTTCATTGTTCCCTGTCATCAAAAGATCATCTACATACACCACAAGATATACAACTGTTTTTCCAACTTTCTTGACAACTAAAGTTGCATCATCAAGATCTAAACGTTTGAAATTGAGTTTCAGAAGATGCTCAGTTAGTTTTTCATACCAGCCTCGCGGTGCTTGTTTGAGGCCATACAAGGACTTCAAAAGTTTGCATACTTTATGCTCATGTCCTTTCAAAACAAATCCTTTAGGCTGGGACATAAAAACATTCTCTTTTAGATCTCCATTCAAGAAAGCAGTTTTTACATCCATTTGATGGACTTTCCAATCGTTCTGAGCTGCTAGTGCAAAGAGTGTCCGGATGGTAGCCCGATTTGAGCTTGTGGGATGTGGGGAAAATTATCTCCTCATAATAGACCCCTTCCTTTCTGTGCAAAACCTTTTGCCACAAAGCCTAGCTTTTTCTTGTCAAGTGAGCATCAGCTTCTATACTTGTTCTTGTTAGACCCCACCTTGCAGCCAATTGTTGGTTCCTACACTATTGGAGGATCAACCAAGCTTCCAAATGCCCATTTCTTTATGAGGGCATTAACTGCCTTTGCATGCTTCATTCCCATTCATTCATGAGACAGCTAACTTCTTTGAAGGAAGCTGGTTCAAAAATATGTAGACAAGTTCCAATCACAATCATTAAGAAACATCCATATCAACAGGTGAATTAGAGTCATCTACATCACCTCCATTTTGTCGGTTTGAATTTCTGGTTCCTATCTTTCCAACTTCATCAGGATGAACACTTTCAAGTGTCTTTGCCAGCCACTTTGGAAGACCTTTCTCAGATGGTCCAGGCTGCTCCATTGATTGAGTTGGGACTGAGTCAAGATTGAGTCTCCCAATTCTATCGATTACATCACTTAAAGCATCATCCATTTTTGGAGTTTCATGTGGGGGAGAGTGTTCTTCAGAAGAAAATTCCACATGTTGATCTAGTATAGGAATCCCCCCTTCAAGATGCGGAATCTGATTATCAAAGTCTTGAAATGATTTTGCTTTTGCGAATTTATCCAAGCGATCAAGTTGCCGCTCAACAACATTGTCAGTTTTGGATGATTCAAGGAAAATTACATCTCTAGATACAACAAATTTCTTATTTACTTCATCATAGAGGCAATATGCTTTAGAGGTGTTTGAATACCCTAGGAAGATACACTTACGACTTCTAGCACCAAGTTTGTTTCTATGTACCTTTGGTATCAAAGCATAACAGGTGGAACCAAAGATACTGAGATGTTTTACAGAAGGAACATGTCCATACCACAATTCATAATGAGTCTTGTTTCTTATAGCATTAGATGGACATCTATTATTTATATATGCAGCACATAGAACAGCATCAGCCCAAAACATTATCTTTACATTTTTGAAGAAAAGCATGGATCGTACCATATTCAAGGTTGTTCTCTTCATTCTTTCAGCTACACCATTCTGTTGGGGATTATAAGGCACAGTTGTTTGATGTTTGATCCCATGTTGGCGAAGATAGTTTTCAAATTCATTTGATGTATATTCTTTTCCATTATCAGTGCGAATAGACCCAATATGAGATTGTGCATCATTTTCAATCCATTTATGAAATTCTTGAATGTTTGGAAAGCATCATATTTGTTCTTCAATAAATAAACCCAGCACATTCTGGTGTAGTCATCAATAAACGTCACGATATATTTATTTCCATTTGCAGAAGAAACAAGCATTGGACCACATAAATCTGAATGAATGAGTTCAAGTTTCCTATGTGCTCTTGAATGTGAATCATGAAAAGACTGTTTGCTACGCTTTCCTAGAATGCAAGCATCACATTGCTTAAGTTTTCTAGGAATTGTATGCAAACCAGCAACACCATTTTTCTTTAATAAGCGGAGACTGTCATATTTCAAATGTCCAAATCTAGCATGCCATAATAAACTTGATGGAAGTGTACCTTCTTCATGATGAGAATTGTATGAGAAATGTTGTGCATGAGCAGATGTTCCTTGCAGTTTGAGAAGCCTTTCTTCTTCTATTCCCCTCATGACAAGTGAGTGGTCAGATGCTTTTCTTACCTCAAGCTTTCCATCAAACATATGAATGGAGTGACCTTGCTGGCGGATGTGGACCAGGGACAACAAGTTTCTCTTTAGTTGTGGGAGATATAGAACATGATGTAAAATAAAGTCTAGAAGACCAGGCAGTTTAAGCCTGATTGTGCCAAACCCTGATGGCTTGATTTTTTATTGATCTGCAAAGTATACTGCTCCATCAACATTGTCAGTGAAACCTTCAAAAAAATCTTTTCTATGAGTCATGTGATAGGTTGCTCCTGAATCAAGCAATCAATCATTTTTCCAAGAAGCAAGTGAAGCATTAAACAAATCTTCATTTACTCCAATGTTACATTGTGCTTCAACATAATGAGTGGATTCAGGTGTTTTACCTTTTTCTGTATCATCAGTTTTACCTTTCTGTTGATTTCTTTTCTGCTCAATTTTGTCCCATGGTAGCTTGCATGTAGAGGCATCATGTGATCCATTTCTTTTGCAGTGAATGCAATGCAAATCTACCTTTTCTCCTTGAGAATGTCTCCCCCCCGCCTCTGAAATATCTCCCTCTTCCTCTTCGTCCACCTCTTCCTCTTCGTCCACCTCTTCCTCTTGTAGAATATTGAGCAGGATGCTTTTCTTTATGAGCAAGGCAGACAGTCTCTTCAGAAGATTCGGGGGCTGTCTTCTTTCCAAAAGCTTTCTCTCTTTCAACAAACTTTTTCACAAGAGAGTCAAAGGTTATATCTTTGAGATTTCCATTTGCTTGCAATGACTCAAGATAATTGGAGTAAGTAGGATAAAGTGCCTTGAGAAAATCGATAAGAGGAATATCCAATTCAACCTTAGTAGATTTGATATCATGCATTATAGACTTTACTTCAGATGCAAGAGCAAGAGGATCATTATTTTGCAGTTCAAGAGTGAAGAGTTTAATCATGAGTTGAACAACTTCAAGTGCAGAATGCGAGTCATAGAGTTCTTTCAGCTTTTGTAAGGCTTCAAAGGCAGTTGAATATGACGCAATATGATGACTCACCTCTTCATTTACAGATGTTGTGATTAATGCATAAGATTTGTTGTTCTTGTTTTCCCAAATGACGAGTTCTTTGTCTGAGGTAGGTTGTACTGGGTCATTGTCTCCTTCTCCGACACACACTCCTTTCCACAACTCATTGAAAATGAGGGTGTGTTTTATCATCTAGGACCATTCAGGATAGTTCTCCTTGCCAGTGAGAACTATTCCCACCATAGATATGATTGAATGCATTGTAAAATCCGAGAGCTGTAAAAATACTTTTTCTGGCAAAAAATGTGCTTTTGTGGAGAAAAAAAAAACTTCTGCTACTAAAAGAAAATTGATTCTGATATCAAAATGTATTCTGGCCTCAAACAATATATTAAACACAGTCAAACGCAAGAGCGTTAACTATGTTAGTCACTTTGAAAATAACTTTATGAAAACAATACTATGGTAGCCCAACAACGTGGCATATATAGAACAGTAGCCACACCAAACATTATATACAAAGTGTATTAAAACCATCCAAATGCTATTCATATACTATTGACCATTGGAAGGCATGAATAGAATTCCGCTGCGCTAAAGATCTTCACCGCATATAATTCCCCGAAGCTATAGCAAATAAATGTTATCTATATTTCAATACTATTCACATGCATATACTGTCATAATTTAAATTTCAATACTATTCAAAAGTACTCGTCTGGGCGGCGCCACCACTAAGAATGAGGTCTCGGTTCTGGCCAGAGCTTGTAGACCGCAAATCCCTAACAAAGCCCACGTCCATGGCAGAAACGGTCACCAGGGTCCGCAAGAGCTGGACATACTTCCGCGTGAAAGTGAGTACGCCAGAAAGCAAGATTAATATCTAGCTAGA
Source organism: Pinus taeda (assembly GCA_000404065.3). NCBI lineage: Eukaryota > Viridiplantae > Streptophyta > Pinopsida > Pinales > Pinaceae > Pinus > Pinus taeda. The sequence goes on along the minus strand of APFE030917017.1, from coordinate 3,079 downwards.
AAGCCTGTAATTTCGAGTATGCATCCATCTGGGGCAAAGAAGTCGACGGTCTAAGATTGTCTATGCCATAAGTGTTTTTCCCTTCGTCAAATACATGAGTCGAATCCTTAATGGAAACGTTCTCTCCATCGGCAGGCTGGTAGGATTTCGAAAAGAGTTGCAGAGCCTGTTCGGGTTAGGCAAGGAGGCAAATGACCGACAATAGTAAGTGATATGGGAGTCCCTAGTTATGCTCGATAGAACCTATAGCGAGCGGGAGATGTTGGGGATCCGCACAGTCAAAATGATTTCAATCACAATCATAGTATGGACAGCTAGAACTTTTCAGGATTCCATACGCAAAGGAATGTTGAAAAGGATTCCATACGCAGAGGAACGTTGCAGTGTAGGGTTTGTTTAGGAAAATGGTAGCAACATTCAAGGCGAGCAACGTAACAGTAGCAGGCTTGACAGAAAATGTCAGAATCTGGCACCAACGAATATATGGGCAGCGTATTGCATGGAGCAGGCTTTGTAGGGAGCAGAGCGCAGGTAATGGAAGATAGAACGCAAACAGTACAAACACTTAGTCAGATAAGGGAGTTACAAGACACAGGAGCTAAAAAAAGGAGTTGGCTCTGATACCATGTCAGGCGAGGCAATAACTCCACAAAACAAAAACTGATTCATATATTATTCCATTAGGTAGGTCTTTGTTATATACAATTGGGAGTGACTGTTCAGTTCATCTCCTGATGTTTGTTCACATTCCTAATTTAATTATTTACATAAATTCACCCAATCATGAAGATTAGGTGTCAACAAAATTTGAGGAAAAGAGTGGGAACCATCCAACGAAATAAGTTAGATTTGAATCGAAATGTATGAAATATTTACAATGAAGGAGAATTAGTGAGAACCATCCAAAAATAAGTGAAACTTCCTTTAAATCCCAAGCAAAGAGTGAGAACCATCCAAGGAAAGAAGTTAGTCAAAAGTCAGTCTCAACTTGAAGGCAAGAGTGAGATTGTCAATACCATATTAGTGCTACATTATATAATCATTTAAGAGTGCCATATAAATTACTCTTCTAAAGAGATCAACATGTCTTTTTAGAGAAAGGATAACAACTATTCTACCCCACAACATGAGCTAAGCTCAATCAAACAAATTCAAATTAATATTAACTTAAACATGTATATATCTCCCAAGAAAATATTTAATATTATTAAGGAATAATTAATAAAGTTAAATAATTAAAATGATTACCATGAAATAAATTTTTTGTTGAGCTAACAAACCAGCTTAGATCCATCTTAACTCGGGATCTACCAATCTCTTAATATGCAAACCTCTTTTGGAGTTAAAAGAGATTTCATGTGGAGCTAGGTATATCAAGAGTTAAGATGGATCTAGGCTAGTTTATACACTTCTTGTTTTTCCTTTGGATAAAATTAACCCCACATATTTTTTTAGGTATGATACCAATTTTCATCATTTATATATGTGAAATACATATTAATTTTCTCTTGGATAAAATTTATTTCACATGAAAACATTTTAGTTGTAATATCAATTTACATAATTTATATATCTGAAATACTTATTAATTTTTATTTAGATAAATTTTACTTCAAACAAAAGCATTTTAACTATCATATCATTTTACTTGATCTTATAACTATGATGTCCATTTACTTAATTTTTGCACAACATTTTAGTTTTGTAAGCATTCCAATTTCATGCAACATTTTACATTTAATAAAAGTTGACCTATGTTTATTTAATTTCAACTAATAATCTTATATGTTTTCTACATCATAGATATAATCTAATATTTGTTGTGTAATGCTCTCAAACCTAAGTGGAATGAGAAATGAGGTGTGGGAAAATTTTATAGTTGAGTGAGTTTGTTGTCCCATTATAAAAGCTCACAAAACATT